>JACCGJ010015357.1:0-34136 GCA_013407085.1 Atriophallophorus winterbourni | reverse complement strand
TTTGCATTGGTAAAAGCGTTTAACCTTGTTTATCATAAGCAGTGTTGTGTAGGTCCGAACGGAAGCAAGCAAACGTGGTGACATTGTTCTTTTAAAAACGTACCACTAATCAGTAGATCGCTAAGCGGAAATATGCGAAAATTATGAATAATGATTTCTCAAGACACGCCGTTTTAATTCAAACTATTTCGTGGTAAATTTACCGCGTTTCAGGTCAGCGAAGCGGAAATTTGTAATTTGTTATATAACACATTATATTGGTAATTCTGTGCAAACAGCGATCTAATTAGTAAACCCATCGCTGATGCAACGATGCAATATTATTACACTTTGTTCAAACAAAGACGTACTTGGGCTGAAAGAGTTGCTTGAATGCCTTTAGTCGTTATGTCCACGTTCATGTTCGAGAAATCGAACGGCCTATTAATCGGTTGTGATGCAGTGGCAAGGTGTATTATCTGTGTGTTGCGGTGTTTGTATAGTGTATTTGGTGTTTCGTACTCGGTGAAATCGAAAGCAATGATCGATACGCGCAGGTCTCACTAACGCGTTTAATAGATAGAGATGTGTGTCTCTGTTAAACATGTGATCTCCGTTTGATATATCTGCACGTTTGGGCATAGCATAATCTCCAGTGTGGTTAGAGATACCATTGTGCGCTGTAGGCTTTTGAACGTGTGTACACAGGCGTTTTTGTTCGGCTATTGTCGAATATATTTTTCTAGGTGGACGATTCTATTTACCATAAATA
The DNA here is from genome assembly GCA_013407085.1 of Atriophallophorus winterbourni. Classification (NCBI taxonomy): domain Eukaryota; kingdom Metazoa; phylum Platyhelminthes; class Trematoda; order Plagiorchiida; family Microphallidae; genus Atriophallophorus; species Atriophallophorus winterbourni. The sequence continues at coordinate 33,385 of JACCGJ010015357.1, read as the reverse complement.
AGTTGTGCACCTTGTTTGACGCTAACTATAACAAGTTTGGACCTAATTCCTCACTCTACATTTTTCAAGATTCAAGATTTATGGTTAAAAAGGCAAATTGTTGTACAGTACCATAGGATATACGTATAAAAAATTAAAAAATCGTTACTTGTATGATCGTATCCGTGTTCTTCATAGGTGGAGCAAAAATAATCCTCAATGGCGACAGACTGAGGGAAAAAAATCTTTGGATGTACGGTAGTTCCGTGCGTTAAAAAATATAGACATCAATAGGTAGGGGCCAACGCAGTAGTTCTCAACATAAGGTATCGTAACCTTTGTTCTAAGATGTGTTCGTTCGCTGAGGTAACAATATCTGTCGGCAAGCTATTCCACAAGAAGCATACACGAACAGCGAAGAAGTAACGACGACAATTCAATCGTGAGTGTGGGATTTGGAGGGTCAAAGGGTGGCTGCGTGTGGGGACAACGGAACCAAACTTGAAGAGGTGTTTGAGAAGGTGGGATTCCGCGTAGATGATTCGATATGTCAGAGTGAGGTCGTGTAGCATACGTCTGCGCTCGAGGGTGCACAGTCCAAGTCTGGTCAGTCGCTGCTCAAAGGGTAAATTATTCAATCCGGTAACCATTTTGGTTGCCTCGTGATAAATTCGTTCGAGGAGCGAGATGTTTTTTTCCATCCATGGCGTCCAAGCTTGTACAGCGTAGTCAACGACAGGATGTATGTAAGTGTTTAGTAATTTCGCGAGTGAGTGTGGTGGAAAACGTCCGAAAATGCGTTTCAGTAAACCTAGCAAGCTGCACGCACGCTTGTAGACGGCGTCGCACTGTAGGCTGTTCTTCAAAGTGCCAGACACCAAGATTCCGAGATCTTTTTGTGATGTACTCCATTCAAGCGGGTGGCTGCCGAGTGTATAGGGAAAGGGAAAGGGTTTTCCGACTTGCAACATTTCGCACTTGCGGAAGTTAAATGGCAGTTTGTTTTGGATTGACCACTGGTGCAGCTTATTCAAATCTCCTTGCAGAACTTGACAGTTCTCGATAGAGTTGACCGTCGTCCAGATTTTTACATCATCTGCTAATAAAACGAGCTTACATGCTAATAAGTTCGGTAGATCGTTTATAAATATGAGAAACAGTATCGGACCGAGAACCGAACCCTGAGAGACTCCACTCGTGGCTTCATTTGTTCGAGAAGTTTCACCATCTATTCTGACTTTTACTTTGCGTCCAGACAGGTAACTTGTGAACCATGTTAGTAGGTTTCCGATGACGCCAACATTCTGCAGCTTCTGAAGCAGTAAGGAGTGATTCACTCTGTCGAATGCTTTAGATATATCTAAGTAACCGGCATGGACGGAACCCCCTTTGTCTAGTGCTTGCGTCCAGTCATTTAGAGTCGTGAGCAAGTTAGACAGGCATGAATATGTTTTCCTAAATCCGTGTTGTGTGAAAGTTATTAGCTGATGGTTCTCGAGATGTTCAACAAGTCGTTCACACACCAGGCGTTCCAAAATTTTAGAAACCGCTGAAAGAAGCGTCACGGAGCGGTAATTCGCCGGATCAGAACGACTGCCCCCTTTGTAGATTGGTGTGATAACACCGGTTTTCCATTAAGTTGGTACGGTTTCCGTATTCAATGAGTGCCTGAATAGACCACTTAGTGGGCCACAAAGCTCCAGCTCGCATGACTTCAGAACAGCGGGTGTTATTCCATCCTCTCCTGGTGATTTGCGAACGTTCAGCCCGCGTAAATGCTTTCGCACAACCGTAGGATTTACATCGATGTTGCTAAGGCATTCGACTTGTAGTGGGTGCGGCAAAGACGTCAGCGTTGACACGTTCTTTGGACAAAATACTTGCGCATAAAATGATATTAGGGCATCAGCTGTATCCTTGCCATTATCAGTCAGTCCGTTCTCTGTCTGGATATGAAATACACCTGGTTTAACCTTGGTCGCGGTGTTTACGATGGTGTACAGCAACTTAGGATGTCGTTCCATCTGGTCGATCAGCTTCCAATGGTGATATTGCTTGTCTTCTCGAAGTAAGGACGACACCTTGTTATAGGTTTGACCTAGCCTTACTGAGCAGATGAAATCTTTCAAATCAAGGATTTAAATTTTGGTCCAACTCTACCACGTGTAGCATGGCTTGCATTTATGTATATAGCATCTACTTATACATTTTGTCCGACAGCACAGTTGTCAACACATAGTATTCACTTGGTTAGAACCTAAAATTTATTGATTCCCAGCCGGTGCGCCAGTTATGCGGCCCATTGTCGTCTATCAAGAAGAAAAATAAATCAAACCTGGTTATAACGATTAATTTTAAATAAATTTCCAACAAACTCAAAATCTGTTGAGCATATTAATAAGGTTGTTGATGATAGCTTGTATGTGAATAAGAATCTGAATGGCACGATGCAAAACGAAAGAATTTGTATTATTGACTAGCGGTTTCAACAGCTCGGCGAGATGCTGATCTAATTCGTGTGTTGATGATCTAATGCCATCTACGATGGGTTATTAGTGCAGGAAAACTTCGACTTATAAACCTCAGCACCACATGCTGAACAGTGTCATCATGTTGTTAATTGACTGTTGATAATATATCGTGAGGACACACATTTCATATTTTCGAATATGTGGGTGAAACAAGAAGATGAGTCGTACTAGATGTTACGCAGTACCATACCTCCCCGTGAGATAATTTGAACTTCAACTGTCGTGCTTGGGAGATCAAACACAAATGATTACAGATGCTTTACAAATTCTCAAATCGAAGTAAAATAGTTATGGATTTCCAAAGCGGTTTTTCGTCAGATTGGTTCATGCAGTGTCAGACTAAACACAGAAAGAGTAATCTACATTTTTTAGATAATTAAATAAAGTCCCGCTCGTTTCGGTAGAGAATCCCTTGCATCTCTAAGCTTCACCTCTTTCCTATGTTGATTTTATATCATATCACAAGGTTTCGTAAAACTATGAACGCCCTCGCTGAAGTTACACTACAATTTTTAAAAGCTCTGAAATGATAGAATACCAATAAATCAAGTGAACGAACAGAGACTCTATTGATCACTCTGCCAAGAAAATCTACTCATAAATCAGTTGAGTAAATCAGAATGGACCACTACCTTGTCCGTTATCTGATTGCACACATTAACGACTCAATCTGATGTTTGAGTATCGAACCACATAACCGTTTAAGTCGAAACTTAACGTGTGTTTGTCACACAATTAATGTTTGTCTGCCAACGAAAGCCGGTTTGTTTCGTTGACCACACAGGGGCCACAAAACATGGCACGAATGTTGGACGCATCGTGCAACATTTGCATTTGATCCGTGAGGGCTGGCCAAATCAACATGCTTTAAGAGCGCCACCACTGTGCTTTTGGCTTTTTGGATAGACCAACGCGTGGTGAAAACGAAAAACAAAAGGTGTATTTAAACGGTCGAGTGTCGTGAGTGCGTTGAATACCCCGAGCGTCAATATGAACATTTATTTAACAGCTGTGATCTGTGCGTTGTTGGTGCTGGTCCTATGTAAGTTGAAATTTAAACCAATAATCTATTTCATTTATTATTCACACTAAGTTCTGTTAGAACTTTAGCTGTTTATGATAAATTTGTTAGATGGTGTTTTAGCTCTACGAAACGTTGTTCTCACAACGGGATTTCATTTAATCTTAATAGACCTCGGTCCAAATGACATCACGCGCATCTCTGATTATTTTCGAGTTGAATAATTACAATCAACATACACATCTACTTTCTTAAAAAGTGTAGAAATCAATGCCTTTAAAACTAATAGATCATCTGAAGCGCTACAGACGTCTGTTAAACCTAGCCGGTAATGTGGTATGTTAATTAAGAGGCAAATCACTATTGAGATGGCCTCTGTGATTTGAGGCAGACGGTGAAAATCGTGTCAAAGATGAAGGCATTGTACTGTCGCGTGCCTTCAAAGTGAGAAGCCTATTCCTAGGGCGACGTCCTAATTATAACGCTCTATTGAGTATATCTATTGAAATTCGAATAGTTTCTATTCTATAAACAGGGCAAAGACTTGTGCCGAAAGTGTTGCAGCTCATGTTTGCATGCAAGCAAAATGAGCTCCTTGTTCCCGGGAAAAACCGATAAATAAAATTGCCTATGTCAAGTCATATTGTGTGGTGACCGTGGTGAAATGGCTTATTTCCTCTATCGATTTCATAAATTTACCTGGACACCACAGAAGATTAGCTCACGCAAAATCGTAACGGTTATTTCATTGTTTCTCAGGTGAAAAACACACTGTCGTACAAGTAGTCGGGCCGGCAAGTTTCAAAAAGAATCCCTTCTCTTGGAGCTCAATGACTGAACAACATTTGGATTCGTTCAGACAGAAAGTTTGTGAAAACGTGAGTCAAGCAATAAAACCTTTTCTGTACTACTCACTGGCGATTTAATCCCTTAAGAAAACGGCTGGCAAAAATACCGTTTGTTGAATATTTGAAATTAATTCTAGAATGAGCTAATTTAACACGATGTGTGTAATATAATATATACGTAATATAATTTAAATCGTTCAAATTGAGCCGAGGAAAATAATGGGAAGAAAGAAATGGTCCTATAATCAATCGACTCCAAAAACACGGCATAATGTACCGCGAAAGCACTTGAAGCAGTCGAGAAATTAATAGATACACAATCGCATAACGCATGGTTCGGCACACGTAAATCAAACCTCGACGTAACATTCGCCCTAGATCCCCAATGTATGTATAATTTTTTGGGCAAAGATTTACAAGTTAGGCAGATCCTAACGGAAGTCAGTTACAACGACTTTTCAACCACCTTGAAAGAGTATTTCGACAGAAGCGATTGGGGTGACTTCATAGAAGCAGATAACACTAAATTGCGGTTGGATCCCTTAGTCAGGAATAAATGATTTTCTTTTTTTCTCCTACAAGGTACGAAGAATGTTTGGTCACGCTTTGAATAAAGAACCAACCGAATGTCGGCTGGATCAGGAGAAAGGATCCGACAACCTCGTTCGACTGACATTCGCATTCGATCAAATTGTCGAGGGAAATGTGACCAAATTCAAAGATTTGTTCACCAAACTCGTGAACCGTGGGGACGCCCGGGGTGGTTCACAACTCACCGGAGTCAATTCGCTTGAAAGTAAGTGAATCCGTTTCTACCAAGTTTCAATTACATGTATTTTAAATAGTTTACCGGGCCTTATTTAGGCATACACGAGAAACTTCGTATGAAATTGAGATACCTTTCTCCAACTAGACATTAGTATTATTGCTTGTATAAGTAACTCGATCAACAACAGCCAATGGCGTTCTAGTTGACGTCTCCAAATCGGGTCGCAGCAGCTGTCCGATCGAAGGTGGTGATGATAATCTCAGAATCTAATCTCAATGGATGCTGATCAATAATTACTGCAGTTTTTGTCTGGGATCGCTCTTAAATATTCACTTGAGGGATGAGCCGAAGCACGCGATGAAAACTGAACGCATGTCATCTAATAATATCATCGATCAACCGATACCTCCGCTTAGCTGCTACCTATAGACCAATAAAAATGTGACTTTTAAGAAACCCATGAACTATAGAACAAGCAAGATGGTGAGGAGATAGACGAGTGTCCTGTACAAACCCTGACCTCCCGGATGAAATTTTATTCCAGGTAACATTCGATGATCTGGTTAATAAGCTCAATGACAAGACTTTTAATCATTGCATTGCAAGTTCGGCGAACACCATCGTTGCACGGTCACGATACGTGAATTTAAGGCAAGTTGCTATGACAACCAAAATGAGATGTAAAGCAGCAGTGTAACGTGAAGAGTTGTTTCATAATCATTACTAGCCGTGTGGTTGCTTTCAAGCTATGAATTGTCTTGCTTTTTTGCTTTCCAGTCAGTGAAAAGGATTAGTGCATTTCGAACGCGAACAGTTCTGTAAGTGTGGATAATTGTACTCATAAATACATGCATATATATACCTGATAGTAAAAATACCTTTTCAACCTCTCCACTTTCAGAGGAACAGATCGAACGTGTTAAAATGATAATTCAATGAATTTTAAATAAAAAGCTCTGCAAAAATCGGCTTCTCGAATTTCAGTACAGGTTGGCTCCAACTAGGTTGAGTCACGCAAAAATGCGTTGGGGTTATTTCGATTAGTTAGCGCTGGTGAGCGATATAAAATACAGGACCGTGAATAAGGGCGTCACAGGTTCAAGGCTCGTGGATTAACATTCGCGGTCGTGATCCAATGAGCCTCAAATACCGAATATGTCTGTCACTTTGGCTCATTGATGTATCTGAAGTGAAGGGTTTCTTCTTTCCCGAGAACAATTTTAAGTCAAACCGCAACGTATCTCTCCCATAATGTTGAGAGCGGTAGGCACTGCCCGGTTGATTAACACGGAAAATCAAGCAAATCACCGTTCAAATGCAACCAATTGCATCTACTATTGTCGTGCTTAAAGCTACCGATACAAATGGTTATCAAAGCAAGTGATCGAGTTTTTTCTATAATGCAGGGTGGCGGTAGATATTTTTATATCGTTTATTCAATCGTCTTTTAATAGCAGGTGTGCGACCGTAATTATAAACTAAATGGATCTTAACTCTTAGTTGGTAGGATAATCAAGGATTCCGGTAACAGAACCTTTCTAATCCATGTTGGGCCAATAGCGAGTATAAATTCGCAGCACTTTTCAAACTGTCCGGATGGCTATTCCAAGCCCAGACTCTGAAATTGGTCCACGTTTCAAAGTAATGTGTTGCTCACATCCTCATCCCTTACACACCACTACCGGTTTCTGGCTGTTTGCCGTCGTCAGGTGGAGACAGTAAGATCAGGTTCAGTGAGCCTTGAAACAGTGGATTAAAGGTAAACAAGTTTATACTTGTATGCCAACTGTTATATAGGGTTCGTACAACGAACCACGATGTTCAGACACGGAATCACAAAGTGATTCTTGGTCAACCACTCGAGGCGCTTATGGATGACCAAAGTAATGTGTTGCTCACATTCCCATCCCTTTCTGGCTGTTTGCCGTCGTCAGGTGGAGACAGTAAGATCAGGTTCAGTGAGCCTTGAAACAGTGGATTAAAGGTAAACAAGGTTATACTTGTATGCCAACGTTTCAATTTGTCTTGTTATTTGGAAAGGTCAGAGAACGTGTGTAACATCTGTCGACAAAGAGTACACACCGATTATTGTGAAACCAGAGATTCACGTTTGAGCGTTGTTTCGGAAGCAAGTATTCCCGTAACGGAACCAACCAACTCGGAATGCAAGAGTATGCAATGACGAGATTAACGATAACAGTATTCCTCGGATATCATGTTGTATTTGCCCTGGGATCCTTTGGTGACAATGGAATATACTGTGAATTCATGGAGCCGTAGGTACTCCAGTCCTTATGAACGCGCTGAAAACGGCCAAATAGTAGAAATTTCCCGCATTGACAATGATGCTTTGATGGGAGTTGAGATTACGACTGGCGTGATCCACAAATCCACTAAAATTACCCACTTTACGCAATGTTGTGGCAGAAATGAAATTACTAGACCCTCTGAAACATAACTTGGGCAGCGAAGAAATTAATTTCGCGTCCCGAAACGGTTTTGATCCCACTAAATTGTTTACAAGCCCAAGCCAACTTGTTGATGTAACAATAACGAACTCAAGGATATTACCTGATTCCTACCTCAATCTTTCAAGCAATTCAAACTCGAATAAAGCCACTTAAACATTTTATTGGCAACAAAAACCACAAACCAATTATCGGTGTCATTTCTGGCTATAAATGAGCAATCATTTCGAGGAAAACATTCAGAAATTCTGAATTACATCGAATAAAGCTCTTTATTCACTCTCTTGCTTAACCAAGCGTAAAATGGGTGTAGAAAGTAGCGAGAAACATAACCGGAGTAGCCTGACATTCGCTCGATGGATGAAGCCATATTGCCTGTACTGCGATTCAATTCAATTTTAATAATATGAAAAGCATATAGCTTTACAAAAAACACAGAATTATATGGGAACCACGAATAAAACAAACAAAAACGGGATTTGGTAGCTTACTGAGCAGTTCACGAATCAGGTAAAAATCCAATGGCGGACAATGTTTTCGATTAGTGGGATTACAAATGTAGATGCATGGGGTCAAGTAGCATGGGATAAGCACCCTTGTGTGCATTAGCGATACGGATGGTTAACAAACTAAGCGTGTGAATGCATCAGTGTACCCCAACTATCGCAGGATAAACCTAGACGTGCTAAGCGTTACATCGCTCTAGAATAGAGGCATGGGAGTAGATCACCTCCACTACCTCTGTATATACCGCGAATAATATTACCACAGTCTAGCTCCTTGCTCCATAAGGTGCACGAAATACCACTTGAACTTTACTTTAACTTTTGTGCGACTATCTCCTCCTGGAGGATGTCAGCTTTTTTGAAGGGTCTTGGGAATTTTGGTACAAAGCGGCGTCCCCAGCACCACTCTGTGCTTGTTCGAGTCAGCTTCTCTAGCCTTTGCGTAACCAAGTGCGACATGCAAGGTAGCAGGCAGTTGCCAGAAAGAGGTGGTGTGCACCAACTAAACGTCTAAGAGACACTGCACCAGATTTTTCCTCGGGGTTTTCTCCCGAAGCCTTTCCCGCAAATGGATATCACTCAAGGCAGCGGAGGTTTAAATAAGTGTTTTCTTTCCCCTGGATGAAATGCCATCCAAGACTAACGAGCTCCATCTGCCCGAAGCAAAATGGTTTACAGGCGCCAGTCACTCGCCCTCACCCCATCTCATGTTGGTAGAAGCAGTTCCGCCGGGCTCGGAGAGTCACTCATGCAGGCCAGAAGCTGGACTTGGTTGTCAGGGGCTATTTGAGACGCGCGCCATATGGGAGCATCTTACATACAGTGGGAGCATATCCCCACTGCCACCCACGGCTATGAAAACCTTTGAACCACCGCTTAAACCTGTTATTGACCGAAATCTGTCTGTAATTGGAGACAGCATTAAGGTGATAAAACATGGTTGCAGATCAGCAGGACGCATATCCATGCATCTGTGGTAGAATATGGATCTTCCCATGAGCTACGAGTATCTTGGTACTAGAGTACTGGTGTAATGAAAGAGATCAATAAAATAGGCTAATTCAACCGTCGAAGCAGCAGCACAAAATTCAGCGTGAGGCTATTCGGAGTCTACTCAGAAGACAAATATATGGACCGTGGTGTATCAGACCGTGTGCTTTGTGCGCCTGGTCGAAAGCCCTGGAATCCCTGGGAGAGGCCTCTATTTCTGCATCTGATCTGGTCTCGACGACAGTGATGAAAATGACGGCATGATGATGATGATGATCGAGACAAGAGCACATATGCAAACAAGGAAGAACACTAAGCAACACAGGTCACGGTTATAAATATTTTAATAAAAAAGGATTGCAAACATATACCAAGATAGCAATAATGTACACTGTACACGCACAACACAGGAAAATGATCACATTGAAAGTTCCAGGGTGGGGGTAAAAAATGCATGCATGAGGAGTAGGTCAAGATACAACTGAGTTGTCTAACACGCTGAACGTCGCTGACGTTTGCTCCTGCGTAATTCTGATTCAATGACGGAGGATGATAAGCTTGACGGACTGGGCTCCTCATCCCCAGATAGCTCGTGATCGGATAAATTTGATATGGTGTTCGCATCTCTCTTCGGGGGTCGAACGATGCGGCCACTAGAGGTACGTTGAACAGGAAACGAATCCGTCGCGTCGGTCGTTTGAAGAGCTAGCCAAAAGGGGGAAGACGAGATGAGCTAAAAATCAATCGGTAACGCGAAAAATTGTATGGGAGAGAAAACCTACTTGTCACATCGGAAACTGGTTTCTGGGAATGAGCCCTGCGCTGACGCATGTGATACTTTCGATTACGCCTAAGTGCCAGCTTCCGACACGCCAATTTGGACTGACGAATTCGAATTCGAGCACTAGGACGATCGGCTTGGTCCCGTCTATTGACTAATCGGTCGCAGTAAGGCACAAACTCAGATTCCACCCAGTTGCTCAGCCACTGAGTGTCGTCAAACACGGCAGTACTGGGATTTCGGTTATACTTTTGAGAGTTGGAAACGATCAGGCGAATATCTCGAAGACATTCGTGAGGACACTGGTAACGATGCCTCGCTCGAAATCTCGTTGAATGTGTGCTGTCTGTGATGGTGCCTTTTAGACGTCGTTGGATGGTGGAAAAATCCATCGGCTCGTGAACATACTCCAAATAGTCCGGATATAATTCCGTGTCAATCGGCTCACGGAAAAAGATACTCTGTCTGTGAGTAAGGAGACGGCTGATTTGGCTGAGACAGTCGGATGACCATTTAGTTGGAAGCCCGCTGGGATTACAACAACAATGTTCCCCGGTTGAAGGATGAGACTCGTTTGCAGCGTCGTGAGAAGAAGAAGACGTAGATGGATGAGTTTGTGTGCCCGACGGATCAGAAGCGTGCTCCTTGGAGCTTCCCCGAGTTCGAAGCAAACTAGAGTACTCTTTCTCCACCGTTTTCTGGAACGCGACATGAAATGACGAGTGAAGTAGATTTAGCATCAGTAAAAGCGCAAAAATACATTATGGGTATTCCGTACAAGAGCACAGAGCGACACGTATTTGGATTTTGATTCAAGGACAATGTATGTTACAACGATTGGTTAATATGGGCAAGGATCAATAAATAGATGAGAATAGGAATCTGATTGTCAGGTATGGTATGGTATGAAAGCACAAGCCTGATCCAGGCAAAGTGACGCACAGTCAGAGACTGCACGTGGGCTAGGATACTGTCAGGTTTCCCAGGCCTAGACAGATATGAGGAAGAAAAAAGAACAGAAAATGGTGGTGAGACTCCAGTCTGTTTCAGCATGCAGCTCACTACCTCTGGCCAATCAATTTAGCACGGTTAGCCGCACAGCACAAAGTACTGATTGTCAGGAGAAAATGTTGAGTGGGAGTGTCAAAAGCCAAAAGGTGTCGAACTGGATCCAGCACGCACTGATTTCAACAGGAATTTATTTTAACAAAACACTAAGGTTTGAAGACTCATGGTTAACACTAGTATGCTTGAAATAAGAAATGTCAGGAATCGTCTCTCAAAGCTGAGGGCGATTAGGAATGGGCAAACGAAATGTTGACGTGTCTGTTCACCCGTCTCCTTAGGGGAGAATGATTTCCACAGCAGGACGTGTGTTGATTGCAACAATCAGCTCACTCGGATTCTTTTATTTCATCGGGTTGACGCCAGCAGATGCCGTATCGCGATCAACGACGAGACCGGCATTTTTGCCGAAATCGGCGACCCAAAGAGTAGATCATCCAAATTCCGAGAGGATATCCAACCAACGTAGACGATGTCGCTGTGAATAGGTGTAATTTTCCTTCCCCAAATCCGAACATCTCAAATCTAAGTGTTTAACATCCACATAACTCTCGCATCAGCACAGTTACTTTTACGCCAGCGTATGTGTATAAGATCACAAGCCTGAATCCGAAAAAAGTGTCCCATCGTCAGACACAGCACGTTGGCAGTTGCTGTGAAGCTCACTAGGTCTGGAATGTAGATCATGAATGCGCTAATGGTAGCGAAACTCTAGCGTGTTCTCATACGAAAACACAAGCCTGATCCAGGCAAAGTGCCGCACGTGGGCTAAGACACTGTCAGGTTGCCCATGCCTGTTCTTTTTCCTGCGTTCTCACATAAAGATCGGTAGCGCTGTCAATCCATTTAAAACGGTGTTAATTTGATCGTAAAACGGCCTACCGCGGATGTTATTAGTACAGGCTAGTTCGAAGTAAAAATTCAGTCGGTTAAAGGGCAGTACGGGAGAACAGTAATCGGCGTACTCAGAGGAAATTTTTGAAAGCAACTGACACAGATTATCTTGGAGATGGTATTGGTTTAAGCATCTTCTATTTTACCGTGTGTGTGATCACGAGGAATACCCTGGGAATGAAAAAAACTGGGAGATCTTTCATAGTATTTTCTTGGCTTGCTTACAGACTTTATACTTGAAGTTATATCATCATCATCGCTAATCACCTGAAAACAGTATAATAGACAGTGTAATGAAGACGGGAAGCCTACTGAACAATGACCAATACGCATCATGCCACGATATCAACGATGATGTTGGTGACGAAGCATGAGAGACAACTTGCAGCAGCATTCGCGAATGCGGATAGATGGTATGGTATGGTATGGTGTGAAAGCACAAGCCTGATCCAGGCAGTGCCGCACAGTCAGAGACGGCACGTAGGCTAAGATACTGTTAGGTTGCCAAGGCCTAGACAGATAATAATGCGGATAAAGATAAACATGAACACCGTTTGGCGATTTGAGTGACACCGAAATCGAATAAAAATGGATCAAACTCACCGGCGAACACGCCGGATCGGATAGCGTACGCATGCACAATTCTCGAATCACGTGAGCGTCGGATACAATCGCACTATCCGGTTCGTTGTAGCGGAGTGTGTTGTCAAACAAGTGTTGTATATCCGCCCGGACAGCATCCAGTTGACGGTAGAAACCGGAGCAGAGACGCGCGTGAATCAGACTGAGGTCGATGGGATTGGGATTGACGAACAAGTAATCGGGGTAAAGGGCCAAATCCACTGGGGATGCAAAATGCTCGCTTGCAGGAAGTTCCATGATCTGTGATTGATAGATAAGTGGCAGAGGTTAATGACCGCGTGCAGTGTTGGCATTCAGAAACAAAGGTGAAGTTCGAACGAGCAGAACGATCTTACCGATAGCCGGTTAGCTGAGCCGAGAAACAGTGAGAAATCGGAGTAAGACGAAACATGTGGTGAGGTAGTTTTCATCATTGAGTATTGAATTACACCAGTGGCCTGGGACGATAACGAAGAACTAGCCGCGATACTAATGCTGTGGACACCAGAAATAATAACACCCACCTACCCTGGGCAACTTGTGGTACGATGCCAGGCTGGTAGTAACTCCGTGTTAAAACTTGAGACAAGTTGAATCGGTCAAAAAGGCAACTGATGTGCGGAAGATGACGTAGCAAGCAAGTGCTTGCTATAAAACGGGGAGTGTATACAGCGGTTGTTTTAGTAGCACTTTAATTCACCATGTCACATTAATTTTTCTATGCACAGCTGGATTCAAACCCGAAAGTATTGAAGGAACTTTTTCACAATTTGTTTGTGTTTACTCTTCTATAGATTCCGTAACTTTGCTTATCATTTTAACGGTTGCATAGTAGCTAAGCGTCGGGTGTAGTGATGCTCCTAACGTTGTTCGAGTTTGCTTTAGATTAGAGCGACCGTGGTTTTTTGCCTTTGTGATTAGAAAAAACAGGCGAACGCGAAAAATGTACCTTCTTAATGCAATCAGCGATTTGGCCGGTACGATGAGCAAAGGTGGTATGTGACGACGATCCGGGCGAAGGAATTGAGCAGCACACCGAGGATCCATAGAGTTGTTGCAAGCGTTCAGGATGAACACGCAATCCTGTCGAGGAAGCTGCTGGGAGATAAATGGACGAAAAATGGGTGAGCATGTGCAGTGTGGTGATGAGCAGATGGCGACTGCTTCTGGAACTTTTATTTATTCTAGCAAGCAATAAGCACGGTTCGTATCAAGCCAACCTTCGATGTGGAGTACATGTTAAACGATTACACTACCTAGGAGATCGTATATTATGAGGATGCGCGAATCGAAATCAAAACGCTTTAATTATGAGAGAGAGAGAGCTCACGAAAACCTACGTGTAAGTTAATACGCGGCGATTAAAACGGTTGAAAAAGCACGAATTGGTGCCGCAATTGACGGCGAGATGACGAGAACTTGGAGGTGGTGAACACCTTCCGTTGCCTTGGCTCGTCCGTGCTACCTTCAACCCGAGCCAAGGATGAGATACCGACCCGTATAGAAGCTGCGTGCGGCCTTTTCGCGACTGCGTTGGGTTCTCTCTAGCCGTAGAGAAATAGCCAACGTACAATGGTGCACGTTTACAAAGCGGTAATTCGCCCAGTTCTGACCTATGAATGCGAGACATGACCCGTTCGGGTGGAGGATGGGCGGAAACTAGAGGTTTTCGACGAATTGTGTCTCCGACGCATCCTCAATGTTCGATGGGATGAGGGAGTATCTAATGACGAGGTTCGCCACCGTTGTTCTGATATCCCTCGCCTGAGTTCAATGTTGCGACAACACCGACTGAGATGGTTTGGCCACATCCTTAGACGCTCGGACTCTTAACTAACCAGGGTGACCTTATCGCTGACACCCTGCGCGCAATGAGGCATTTTCGTCGCAGAGGACAAGTGACCCAGTGGGGTCAGATGTGGAGCTGCTGGGTCTACGATCGGTATATGGTTGGCGCGGAGTGGGGCCGGACCTGGCTTAGAATCTGCGCGGATCTCGCTTCTGATCGCCGAGCGTCGGTGGCTGCAATCCGTGACATCAACGAAGCCGAGTAATCCTCCAGGAGGAGATAGTAACACAAAAGTAAAATAAAGTAAGAAAATGACGGTTGATTTCTGAACAAAGAAATCAAAACGGGACGTCTATTGGTTGTAGTGTAAAGCATCATTTTCATATAAGGTTACCTTTCCATGACAAATTAAATAAACGCCAAGAAGGGATGACCAGGATTCAATCTACCGCATAAGAAGGCGCTTGTGAAAACGGTTGGAATGCGTGGTGGTTCATATGTGCCATGTCTCCAACAACTGGTTTACCTAAAAGTTCCCGGACTGCGTTAATAAGGCATGTTGGGGATTCTTCAAAAACTTAAAATGGAGAAATGGTTATAAAACGGGAACCGATCTACCTTTTATTAATCCTATAATCGGCTTAACCGCAACAACTTGACACTCTGTCCAGCAGGGTGCATCTTACAGCTTCGTGCTAAGATGAGGGGCTGTGCCTCTTGTTGGGTCTAAATGAGCTGAATTTATTCAGCAAAAATTAGTCATTAAATGTAATATTTATAATTATACGTCCTTATACTCTATTTCCAAGGATGTTTGGACAATGATGTAACCCTCTCGTAGTGTGAGCAAGAAGGCTGCCAAGGATGTTTGGACAATGATGTAACCCTCTCGTAGTGTGAGCAAGAAGGCTGCTAAAAAGGCTTGGCTGTCAAAGCTACGAGGAAGCGACTGTGCAAATGAGATTCGAATTTACGTCGCTCATGTGAAAAATGGTTTGCCGTTTGCCAAACTTGTATGGGGAAATTATGTGCAGCGAACTAGCTGACGTCATTCGCGAAGTCTAATTCAAATAGCATATTGCTGATACTAAGACCTGTTCCTGTCGCTTTTATGTGTTGGAACTTAACAAGGTACGGCTTCTCGCTCTGGACCGGGGCTACGATTAGAATTACTCCAAAATACAAAAATTTCAGATGGCATTCGCGGTGCCTGAAACCGAATTCCGGTAAAATTAAATCGCATTTGTGTCATGAGAAATGTCTTTCAACAGAGGAATATAAGATCACAAAAACAACTGACGTGTTTCCAAAGATCCCTCCAATAAATCCGCGTGATTCCACGAGTGAAGATCCCATGGACTCAAGCGCTCGGTGAATCCATCGGTGGACTGTATCCCATCAAGCCAACGCGCTTGAATCGTAAGCCAAGGGTCCGGCTGTGAAGGAGTAATGTTGCTGCAGCTGGGAATAGGTTCTGCTGCGGTGATTGGACGAGAGGACAAATCGATAATTCGCCCGCGCCACCAGGCGGTCCCGACCGGGCATATGAAGACATCGCCTGAAAGATCGATGGACAGACAAATTAAAATACAAACCAATGTGTATTGAAGAGGAGTAAACAAATGATGGAAATGTTGAAAATAATCACTGATCTGTGTGGTGAACGACGTGGGGCATTCATAGGTGGCCTCTTTCTTGTGTATCGCTCTAGTTGACGTGTAATATATGGCTCAATGGCAGTACTGGGCTTCGGGGTTGTGTGAATGCATACATTATTAATATCACATTTGATGTTCGGAACAGGTGACAACATTAAGCCAGAGTGGAAAAACAAATGATTGAGATATATTTGAGACCGATCGTGCAAAGAGATTTGAGTGCAATCTTTTAGAGCATGTGGGTTGACTGGTACTTAGTCATGTGCCCTGCCAGACAATCACCCTTGGTTTGACGAAGCTTCTGGGTCAGCAGTGAAACTTTACTCAAAACCTGATCTTACCGACTGCATTTCGGACTGAAAAAAACTTGAGGCAGGCAAGTGAACAATGACGCGTAGTTTAGGTGGTTTGGCAATGAAATGGACCTTGTGTGAAGCCTAAGATTCAAACATTTATAAAAACCTTAAAACTTGGATTGCCCATCTGTCTCAACAAAATTAAGTGTAGACGCCAAAAATTACTCACCAGGATTCCAAATTTTGTGCACAGCCGCATCAAATATGTGACGCAATATTAAAAAATCCAGCACTCCATCCACATCATGATAAGTGACCGTCATCGACTGAGGGATAATGCCATGCTGATAACCGTTTCCCAACGAAGCGTAAGGTTGATTTTCCTCGATCGATAGATGTAACGTGACCAATCGCACGAAAGAGTCATGTGATGAACCGCTGGGTGAATCATCTCGATGTTGGTTGGCAGATGCGTGAGCGGGATTGGTACGTGGTTTACGGCGGGATGGGGGGTTGCTTCGATTTTTTTGAGGCGTCGAAGTGTCAGAACAAACGCGGATGATGGTGTAGGTGATATGATGGACTTGAGCACAGACATATAACTGAGTCAAGTTAAGGAGAAAAACAAAACGCGCTGAGTTAGGGTTTGCAAAAAATGATTGAATTTGCATGAGTAAACGTACGATACGATTCAAATACGAATAAGACTGTGGATGAGTTCGAGGTTCTGCATTAGATTGCAACTCAAAGTAATCTTGTCAAACAACTAACAATCACATTCGACTCCTGTAGTAAGTTGTTGGAATACCGCAGTGAAAATATTTAAAATGAATCGCGATCTACGATCTACGCAACTGTTAAAGAAGGAGCGACAGTACTCAATGCACCCCTCCATCTAACGCTTATGGAGAGCTGGGCGATTCGTGGCCATGACTGATCATCGTTAGACGAATGCCGAGTTCCACACGGTCTTTTTAATGTATGCACAAGGAGCTAGTAATAAACCGTCTGTGCTGTGCATATAGTTACAGCGAAAATAGACTAGTTCTGGTGTCATTCATGGTGCCTAGTGTCGATTTTACGATCGCGTACAAGGTCACATCTCAACAACCCAAGCGCAGATATTTAAACGAAAATCCCCTTTGTCTGGGTTGTCGTTCCAAACATGCTTGATCAATCAAATTGTCATAGGATTCGTTGCGAGCACATCAGTAACAAATTAAGCTTACCGGTATTTTCGGCCACATGTCCCAGGGAGCCAAAGTAATGTCAACTTGTTGAACGGACTCCGAGACACAGCTACCAGTGAAACGATCCGGTTGTGGAATTTTACCATGTTTCCACGACGAACGCAAATACTCACGATGGCCTTGTTGGATGTAGACGAGTCGATCCCCGACCTGTGGAACGTAAGGACTCGGGACTGGATGGTAAGTTGATAGCCAATCAAAATGAGGGCCAGACCATATGGGTACAGTGTCCTCGATGGTATTGGGATATGTGCAGCCTTCACAGTTTGGGCCTTCATAACTGCCGGGTGAGATCTGAGTTACGGGAACTTGAGCGGCTGTCTGGAAGCGGAACAAGAGAGTTGAAGAGCCGATGTAGAATGAAGGGTACGTTAAATGGACAAGAGGGGGGTGAGAAGGTGGCGAGTGAGCATGCGGTATGAAAATGTCAAAAGCATACATACATACATAAATTAGGGATCCTCAAAGTTATTGTCAAAGGTGATCAATGGGCGTAGGGATGCAGTGAGCCAATATACAAGCACAAATGATTTCACAAAATTATGCACCGCAGAGACATAGATAGAATCATGCCAAGCTTGTGAGTGAACAAAGAATAGAAAATAAACTTTTGAGGATCGAATCAGTAGGTTTCGCACAAAAACAACGTCAGTGGAGGAGTTAATAACGCGGCGAACCAGGAACGAAAACTGCTTATATCTGTTTGTTGATGGTGAACGACGATGGCCGCATTATGGGTAGAGAAACTGGTTCCAAAGGTTGTCATAGCCGGGGGTGGCAGTGGGGATAAGCTCCCACTGTTTATAAAATGCTCTCATATGGCACGCGTCTCAAATAGCCTCTGACAACCAAGTCCAGCTTCTGGCCTGCACGAGTGGCTCCCCGAGCCCGGCGGAACTGCTTCTACCAACAGGAGAAGGGGCGAAGGCGAGTGACTGGCGCCTGAAAACTAGTTTGCTTCGGGCAGATGGAGCTCGTTAGCCTGGGAGGGCATTTCATCTAAGGGAAGGAAAACCCTGATTTTAGACCTCCGCTGCCTTGCGGGATACCCGATCGCGGGAAAGGCTTCGGGAGAAAACCCCGAGGAAAAACCTGGAACAGAGTCTGGTAGACCACCTCTTTCTGGCAACTCCCTGCTGCCTTGCATTTCGCACTTGGTTGTGCAAAGGCTAGAGAAGCTGACTCGAACAAACGCCGAGTGGTGCTGGGGACGCCGCTTTGTACCCAAATTCCCAAGAACCTTCTTTGAAGCCGACTCATCCTCCAGGAGGAGATAGTCGCACAAAAGTAAAGTAAGTAAGAGAAACTGATAGAATGATAGCTCATGTGCGATATATGACTGTGCGGCATTTTGCCTGGATCTAGGCTTGCGATTTTATAGATCACAGATACATATTGTTCGCTTTAGTTTGTAAATTAATACCGCTGATCGCTAATGCGCGAGGCAACATTGGTTTAAATGGGGGGGGCGTACATGCTGGAATCTCATTGTCATTATCCCTTTCCGATTTCTTATATTTTTACAAGCTTTTTCAACCAGGCAGCATCTCCTCCCAAATACAGTCCATGATTGTGAGACACTTTGTTTGACAGAAGCCTTGTGAGGTCAGACGCACACAAACAGCAGATAATCTGTCGTTTTCGCTATATTCGCAATACTACACGCTAATTCACATGGACTGTTTAACCGAAACGGTTTTCAAGAATGTGTAAGTGCGTACAAAACCGTTCACTGCATGCCGGCGAAATTTGTGGTGAGTTTTAAGCAAACAGAACACCGTATACGCGATACGTTCTCATGCGGGATTCCATAACGGTACGGCAAATCCTCTGAGCTTAAAACTTCAAGTGGACGATTGAAAGCAGCGGTTCATAACCTTTTAATGCCCGCACCTCTAAAATAGTTTAATATGTTCTCACACCCCTGGTTGGGAAACCCTGCTTTACCGAATAGAGCAGCGGACAAAGAGATTCAACAACTGTGCAATGCGGTTACAGTAATCCACAGGTTTCGAAAAAACGAAGCATGCGTATAAGAGTGTTACGGACGATACGAAGGATGAGGTATGATAATCGGTATAGACAGGGGTAAAAAAATACCGCGTGCAGGAGAAAACCGAAGCGAATGTTTGTAGGAGCCTTACCTGCTCATTAGTTGGATCTGAAGACTAATTGTCAACGGTAAAATAACGAATTAGAAAAAGATATGAACAAGATTAGAAGGCGTGAGCTACAGAATGGGGACCAGTGGACGGGGGACAATTAACCCGTGATACAGTACTCCACAAAAATTTGGTCAAGTTATAATGATCGCAGTTAAAGGTTGTTGATTGTGGGTTCGTAAATGATGGTTGGTTACCGGTTACAAGGTGAGTAAAAATAATAAGAATGGAATCCGTAACGCCGATAGCAGTAAGCTCTCGGAATTAGCTAGCGTCCCTACTAATCAAAGAACACGCACTTGAAATACTATAGAGCGTGTGTCAATGAGAAACTACTGAAAAACCGCAAGGTCAAATACACGAAGTATGAAAAGGCAGAACAAAACACCTAATCCCAAACGAACGTCAATTTGAAAAATAATCTCGCTGATGCTCGGGAAACGTCCGGGAGGATTGGCGATCGAGGTGAATGCAACCCGAGCAGTCTTCATCGCATTTTGAGTCCAAAATACACTTCACCGTTCTTTAGCCTCGCTAAACTAAACACGACGTTGTGGACTGAGCTAGACCCCACGTGAAGCTGAATTTCAAGTTCTAAATGAAGATTTATGCCCGATTGTGCTAAAAACGGGTTTGGCGCAAAGTCAGATTAACGTTCGGGTACGAGGGCCTGATGTATGCATGTATGAAAGCACAAGCCTTACCCAGGAAAAGTGCCGCACAGTCAGAGACTGCACGTGGGCTAATATACTGTCAGGTTTCCCGGGCCTAGACAGATATGATGAGTGGCAACAATCACGAAACCGGTCGCGTGCTTCCGTCCTGCTTTTCGAACGTCATATACTACAGATTGTGACTTCAATCCAGAAAGAATGTAGCTACGTAAAAAGGGTTCTGGCATCATCATCACCATCATCAGATATAGATAGCTATTTCAGATAATTAAGAGCTAAATTGTCTGTAGTTTATTCGACTCGTCTCCCAGGTCGGGCACCATGAGATCAGACTTCGCAGTGGTTAATCGTTCTCAAAGATATGGCTCAGATTTGTGTGCAGTGGCGGTCTAGTTAGGAGCATCTTCTTGAAGTTTTTAATAAATCTAGTATGTTGTTGAGTGGAAAGGTGAAGAATGCTTGATACGATGCATGACAGTGAAATCCGTGTTGATGACATTTTAAACGTTCAAAACACTTGATTGAATGAGTGTTGGATTCAAGGTGTGGGCCGTGTGTTTGGGCATAATCTTCTATAAGATTTTTGATTGCAGCATTTTGATTTGACGTTAATCATGCCCAATGTGAAAAACAAATGAGATACGGAGCCTAGCTATTTCTTATTTTTGACTTGAACAAAGTTGCCGTTACAGCATACAAACATGTAGAATGCAAAAGTTTTGCGTGGATGATTGCATTGCTAATTAGGCACATTTTTCGCTGGACTAACTATATCCAATAGTCTCATTACTAATTACACAGTCGGAGTATGGCGAGAATCCTGCCGTGCTCGTGACCCTCCCTCTTTTCTTTATTCCAAAAAAGACAAAAAAAGATCAATAACGGCATGTGTAAACAGACAAAAAATCCCCCTTTTTTCTTTCATCATGTACCCTCTTCATGGTATACTTGTTGGCACATCGTCTGTAAAGACTTGTGTAATAATAATAATTATTATTATTATTATAAACTGTCGCCGTGATTAAGGAATACTTACCGCAACTAGATCATCAATACTGCGAATTAGGCGACGCTTAAGCCGTTCCCGTCGTTCACTGATTAAATCTTCTTCCGATAAAACGTCACAAGGGACACTTTGATCGGTAACCGTATGGCAGACTGCAGGTTGCGTCAAATCCGAGCTGTGGGTTTGGTGCTCCAGTGTCCTAGAGCGTAGGGTACGTCGGCAGTTTGGTCTACGACGCTCTCGTTCCAATCGTTTATCAGACAACATACGTCGACGGGCCAGCGCACGACGTCTCATGGAACGACGGCGGTGCACGTGAGTCGAACGCAGAGATCGAGCACGCTCGGAACCGAGCACGTGCACCACGTGATTTCCTTCCCCATCCTCAGTGATGTCTCTTCCCTCGGTCGGCGATGGGTTGCTTCGTCGATTTCTGCGTCGTCGTCGTCGACGCCGACGATTCCACCAGCCGATGTCAACATCCATGTGTTCAGACCATTCCGATTCCTCTGAGTCGTTTTCTTCCTGTTCTTCTTGTTCTTCCAAATCATCCGTTTGCGGAAGTGGCTGAGATGAAGGTGTCTCGGTTGATTCATATTGATTTGGATGTCGACCAACCTGTTGACAGTGAGATTTAAAAAGTTAAACAGTTTATTTCTGAAGTATCGTTGAACAGGGGAAATATAAAAAACAATCGTCCACTCACCACGTCCGTTTGCGATCTTGTTTCAGTGATGAAGGTGTGTATAAAAGACATCCCGGGAGAATTAAAGTTCGCAGTATCAGCGCGTTTTTGTTTGATTGTTCGCTTGGATGGTAATGCCGAAGGTCCACTACAAGGTTCGCGTACAGAACCGTTTGAGAGGCGAAAGTTCGGTCGAATCGGCTGCATTGGGATGGTTGTATCACCTTGTGGTTTCATCGCTGAGAGCTGAAAAGGAGAGATAGAGGTAAAAGCGGTCAAACTGGGAGAGCAGAAGGTTCGACGCCTCCGAGTTTGCTCGAGCAACAACTCAGTAGAGTGATTGGTTGGTTGATGGATTGATTGATTGATTGATTGATTAAGCTGCAATCAAGAACTTGCGAGAGCAGTTTTTGTCGGCCACATCCCAACACGTGGGTTAGTTTTTAGTTTCCTTCTGGGGAGTTGCATTCTGCGCTAAGCAGCAGAATCACAGGAGCATGTGCCAAAACGTCTTTGACTAGATTACACCAACAGCTAGTAAGTTGATAATATAATTAAAGGAAGGACT
This sequence comes from Atriophallophorus winterbourni, assembly GCA_013407085.1. Taxonomy (NCBI): domain Eukaryota; kingdom Metazoa; phylum Platyhelminthes; class Trematoda; order Plagiorchiida; family Microphallidae; genus Atriophallophorus; species Atriophallophorus winterbourni. Next base: position 10,824 of record JACCGJ010015357.1, on the reverse strand, counting down.
GATTGGTAAGAGATAATTGAGCACTAAGCACCGTACAGCACAGAGCAGCCCCAGATGTCAATCCTAGTAATTGTTGAGATCAAGCAATTACAACTCGACTGAATGTATGATTCATCCGATGTGAGTCTGTAGTTCAAAAGGTTGTCATAGCCGAGGGTGGCAGTGGGGATACGCTCCCACTGTCTACATAACGTTCCCATATCGCGCGTGTCTCAAAAAGCCTCTGACAACCAAGTACAGCTTCTGGCCTGCATGAGTGACTCCCCGAGCCCGGTGGAACTGCTTCTACGAGAAGTAGAAGTGGGGAGGGAGAGTGACTGGCGCCTGAAAACCATTTTGCTACTGGCAGATGGAGCTCGTTAGCCTGGGAGGGCATTTCATCTAAGGGAAGGAAAACTCTGATTTTAAACCTCCGCTGACTTGCGGGATACCCGATCGCGGGAAAGGCTTCGGAAGAAAACCCTGAGGAAAAATCTGGAACAGAGTCTCTTAGATGGTTAGTTGGTACACACCACCTCTTTCTGGCAACTCCCTGCTGTCTTGCAGGTCGCACTTGGTTGTGTAAAGGCTAGAGAAGCTGACTCGAACAAGCGCCGAGTGGTGCTCGCGACGCCGCGTTGTAACCAATTTCCCAAGACTCTTAACGAAGACGACTCATCCTCCAGGAGAGAGTCGCACAAAAGAAAGGAAGAAAGAAAGAAAGAAGATGTCGGTCTGTGCGTTTTTTACCGAATCCGTAGTTTTTAAGCCCCACCTTTCCCGACGATTTTATTTTGTCATGTCTGCAGAGCAATTATGCATTTTGTACGCATTACCGGTGTCAAGTTTTCTTCGATGATGAAAAAGAGAGTAACGGCAACAGTGATAATAAAACGATTATTATGACGGGCCTAGCATTCAAAATATGATAGCGAATGGCGCCTTGGAAATAAGCTCCAACTCTTCATAGAGCGATCCCATAACATAGAATCTAACAACAGCAGGAGTAGTCCCGCGCTTGACCCACATTTCGAAGCGTGTCCGTAAATTTACCATTCAGCCGTGAGTTAATAGTCAATGAGAAATTATGAAACCCATGTCGTCGGGACGCCTATTCCATCTGTAGTATAAAGATTGCTCATGGCCTCCGGGTCGCTAACTGAAACATGGTGTGAATTAGTGTTCGGTTATTATTGAAGATGCTATACTTGAAGAGTGGTTTATGGTTAAGACTGAGCTACAGCCTCTTACTTGTTTTACTGTATAGATGCGCAGTCGTATGCGCCGCAGGTAACACCGTGCTAAACTGATCTGCTACCGGTACTCAGCTGCATGCGGAAACACGCTGGAGTGTAAACACCATTTTCCTTTCTCATATCTGTCTAGACCTGGACAACCTGTGCAACAGTATCTTAGCCCACACGCAGTCTATTACAGTGCAGCACTATTTCTGGATCATGTTTGTGATTTCAAACATACATACATAAATTACAAACCAGATTACAACAACTCTAAAAACTTTTGCATAGTCAACAACAATCAGAGCAGCAGAAATCCACAATGAGAGAACAACACCGGTTAACCAATCGAAATCATACGAATCTAACAAAACTTGCCTCGTCACCAAACGTCCAATGAGCGTCGCCGTTGGCCAGGAAAAATGCAACCTCATCGTGACGTAACACTCGGCTTTCGGCCATTTTTTCTCTGTGGAAATCACAAGTCAATGCAGTTGACAGGAAACTATTGTGAAACGAAACGAAACAGGACCTCGGCTGGTACTTACTGTAATTCTTGTTCGCTCAACGGGCTTAGCAACTCGTTAGAACCGTCCAGCCAAATCGACTGCCACAAGTATTGTTTTTCGGGAATCCGTTGTGCCTGCGATTGAACCGGTGAGGGTGTGCAATAATTGGACGGAACGTTCGGGCAGAACTGAATGTCATCGATCACAACATCGTCTCCAACTGAAGAAGAGAGAGAAAAATTGCATGTGAAGAGTAACCATGAGGGGGGTGAACAGAAACACGGATTATTACGCATACCTTCTTCGTCTACTGAGACCGTGGGCATTAGGTCTTCCCACTTGGTCAAATGCGAACGTCCAGGGACAAGTCGTTGGGATTCCATTGGTAGAGGGGTTCCACGCAATGTTGTTAAATATGGTGGAGGGAGCCGGTGAAATGGTACTTGACTAGGGGCGTGAATCACTTCGAAACACACACCTTTAGGTGGATGGTAGGTGTCTAGCGCTGAAGAAGCTGGGGCGGCAGGTGCAGGTGTTATCGTGTTGACTGGATTAGAGCGGCCAGGTCTGGCGGTACGCCCATCACGTGAATAACGTGGCCCGGTATGATCAGCAACTGACTGCGATGAGGGAGGTGACCCCAAGACCAAGGGGATCAATGGATCGGGATCTAAGTTGGACACTTCTTTCCATTCAGCGGTGTCCAACTCCCAGTGAAAGAATCGTTCATCGGTGTATAGAGAAGCTTGATCCACGCCAACCTATCGCAAAAATGTGCATCAATGAGAAGCAAATAAGTAGGGCGAAAAAAGTGTTGCACACTTAGAGGTGGATCACAAAGTTAAAACCATATAAACTCACAGAATCATCTGCCTCCGGGTCCTCGAGAGTGCTATGACGAAATACAGACAGCAAACCGCTTTTCGTCATCACCAGAAAACCGATACCCTCGGAGGGTGACAAGCTACGGCAAGCCGTGATTCGCTGGCCTTTAAAGGACACGTTATTGCCGATGGTGGGTAAAATCGGGCGCTGAGAAAGATCCGATTGGTCTGGTTGGCTGGAACTCATAGAATTTGCAAGATCACGTTGTAATCTGCGAGCATTATGTTGGTGACTGAGCCAACCACCAAGCGGCTGGTTCTCACTTGGCTCCAGAGGATGCCAAATCAATCCATGATCGGGATCAAACATGCAGGAAGCATACCGATAGTGGTAAAGCAAGGCTTTGCTCGCGGAGTTTGTGGAGGAATAGGGATCCGAATCTTGTGAATGGGAATCACCGCGAACTAGGAGACGTTGAAGTCGTATGTTCCAAACTTGGAAACGGCCATCAACACCAGCCGTGGCGACGATTTCGTCGTCCAGTGGGGACGGTGAAATAGCGTGAACAGCTCCTTCGTGGCCCTGCGAATGGTAGCAAAAACGTTTAGTTAAATGGGTTTTATTGACAAAAATGTAGAGCGGATATAAGCGATCGCATGTCTAACAAAGTTTCATGAGACTCTAAAACGCCTCATGAATGGTATTCACGGGAGAACCAAGAGAAAAATAGAGTGAAGATTTCACCTAAATCAAAACGCAATCAACCATTATGGTAAACCGCGTAGATCAAAGTTTCATGTTTGTCAACATTAATTTGAAATTGAATAGATGATCAGCTTTTAAACCTATCTATCTATCTATTTATCTATCTATCTATCTATCTATTTATCTATCTATCTATCTATCTATTTATCTATATATCTATCTATTTATCTATCTATCTATCTATCTATTTATCTATTTGTCTATCTATCTATCTATCTATTTATCTATCTATCTATCTATCTATTTATCTATTTATCTATCTATCTATCTATCTATCTATCTATCTTCCATCTAACTCGCTAAGAATCTACGGAGCTAGACGGATTCAACGTTCTTCAATTTATCCAGTGGCCATCACAGGAGATGCATGTCACGTAGGAACGAGATTAGTTGATCAAAAAGGATCACAGAAATAAACAAATTAATCAGGAATTTAGTAACAAGGAAGTCGGGCTCAAGCTAAATATATCCTGACGCAGTAGTCACAAAACTTGCGATTGGTTCTTGCATTGAAATTTTATGTTCATGAAAACTACTATCGATGGAAAATACGAGGTGATAATTAGATTTTTACAAGCCAGGAACGGACACAGTCGACATTGATCATGCAACACTTGGCCAATCATGTTACAGGATGAATTCGAGAGGCTAGCTCGAGTTGGCGAAATGCGAAGATATGTTTGAGCTAGGCAACATCCATGATGAAATAGCGACAAGGAAATTCACCAAGTATATCATAGGCCGATAACAAAACTAACTGGAATTGATCGAATCAGTTGAGCAAGTAACTTCATAATCTCGAATAATTTTATTAAAAATGACTTGCAAATAAAACTCACATCAATAACAGTGCATAAACGACCACTATCGCCAAAATAAACATAAACCGTGCCGTTTTTCATTGATGCGATCAAATATCGATCGCTTTTAGACCAAGCTAACAGACAAGGTCGACATTTGACGCTGAAATGAAAACAGAAAGGATTGTGTGATTCAAAAGAAAAAAACGGAAACGGTAAACCGACAATAAAATTTTATGAAGTGATAAATGAAGAGAGCATCGGCACATCTTCCCGGGACTTTGAAATGCGAAAGATGAAACTATTAAGAATAGGAAACGTACCGTTTACGGAAAGAGAGAGATAGGCTCCGCCATTTTCCAGCTTGATAATTCCACAGCCAGCAGCTTCCACCATCAGTACTACCAGATGCCAGTTTAAGTCCGGAATGACTGAAAGCTAAGCTGTTGACACTGTCCTGCAAACATGAATGAATCTTTGTAACTTCAAATAATTAACGATTAATTTGCAATAAAATCAACTACTTGTTAGTAGTTAAAATATTGTTTATTTGTATTAAGGCTAAATGATGGAGAAGGTTATGACCACCAGGGAGAGTTTCCATGTAGACATTAATAACCACTTGATTTGACTCGTTCACGGGATAAGGAAAAACAGCGGACTGTTACCAATGAACGAATGCAAACCTTGTGGACCAACCAATGGAAACGTACGGCAACACATAAACGATGCTGCGCCTTAAAGCATAAACCCTGAGGCCACCGTTGCGATAAATGCAACGTGTCATCATCATGAAGCACAAGTCTGGAGCCAGACAAAGTGCCAAGCAATATGAAGCAGGAAGGGCAGATAAGCGAGCGCGTGGAAAAGGGAAAGCAGGCAAGCGGAATACGCAAAAGCAAACGTACAAAAAGCAGCTTGTTTTTGTAGTTTCACTGCATGCGATTTTTTGGGTTGTTTTGTTTTGTTTTTTGTGTTTTTATATAAAATAATACCGGATAAAAAATTATGACACATAATAAAATACACTGGCGCCACTGATTTTGGTTTGGAGCCATATCCCGTAAGGTTTCCAGCAAGTTATTTTATTACGTGTGGTCGAATTAATTGTATCGCTAAAAATTCGTGTACTAGAATAAAGCCATTTTTCTTCTTCTTCTTCTTAAACTATTAGGTTATTATTATTATTATCACACAAGTCTTTACAGACGATGTGCCAACAAGTATACAATGAAGAAGGTACATGATGAAAGAAAAAAGAAAAAAAGAGGGGGGATTCTACTTCAACCACAACTTGCAGTCAAACTATTAGGTGGAGCTTTTGGACCCCACCCAGGCAAACGAATACGCCCAACTGAGCCTAGCGCTACGGTGAGTTTCTTCATCCCAACGCGCCACGTCATAGACTGGCCACCCGATCTTTTCTCCCAGCTTCTGTGAGGCTCTGCGAATAAGGCGCGGTACGGTAAACGGTGAGTAGGCATTCCTAAAACATGTCCCAACCATCGCAAGCGAGCAAGCATTTCTCTCAGTCCGTGGCCACTTGGTCCTAACACCCGCTTGCAGACATCTATATTTGTAACACGATGCTGCCACCGAATGCGAGCAATTCTACGCAGGCAACGGGTATCAAAAACAGAAAGCCGACGGACATCTTCCGCTCGGATAGACCAGGTTTCGCAGTCATAAAGGAGTGTAGCACGCACCACTGCGTTGTACACTCGGCCTTTAGTATGGAGTGAAACATCGCGTCGACGCCACAGGTGGCGAAGGTTAGCAAACGCTGCACCCGCTTTGCGAACACGATGTGAGATCTCGTCCTCGACACAACCTCCAGCAGAGATGCAACTGCCAAGGTAAACAAAGCTGTCGATCAATTCAAGATTGACATCGCACACCGTTATGTTTGGAAGAGAGCAGCTCCAATAGTGGGTAAGTGTTTTACACTTGTTAGGCGCAAAGCACATGCTATAGCTCGAAGCCTCAAGTGCCAGGGCTTGTTGCATTATATGAGGGTCATCTCCCAGAAGTGCGATGTCATCAGCATATTCTAGATCGGTAGCTCTCTCACCAGGCAGAAGTTCAACAACGTGTGGATGCAATTAAACGCACGTCTGTTCAAAGTATCTGTATTTGCATGAATCTCAATCACAAGGCAACCCATTGTTTCGTGTTGTTTGCGATTATCAGCTGGGCGGTACAATTTGTATTTGCATGGCATTAAACAGTGGAGAGCACAAAGCGTGCACATGAATTGAGAAAGAACGTGCTTGCGCTAATAATTAACAAAACAGAAAAGACACGAGAATGACAGCATCAACATGTGCATGGTCATCATTATTCAACAGTGGCTTACAAGTTTAAAACTTGTGTACTGTTTCTCCTATGTTTCAAGACATGCGGATCCTGATTGTGCTGTCCCTAGCTGATGAATGCAAACAGCTCGAAACCGGCCGTCCAAGGTGTGTCATGGGAATGAAAAAGTGCGTATTGTTCGCTCAGGATCATGAGTCTAACCCTATCCACGTGTGTGGGCACATGTTATTGAATAGGCTGGTCGTGCCAACCATACCGTTTCAAAGCATGGGAAATAACAACACACAAAATTTCAAAGCTCACCTCATGTGCACGCAACGCGATAGAGAATTCCGGTTTTCGAGGGTTCAACAAGTGGTACAAGCGAATGCATTGGTCAGAACACCCGGTGGCAATCAATAATGAACCTGGGATGGAAAATGCGCAGTTGGTGAGGTGACAGAGAAGTACTTTACAATAACATTCACGTATAAATGAGCGTGCATTAGTCGATGAGAGACAATATGAATCACAAGCTATAGTGCCTACTGTCTTAGAATGCCAAAATGATCAACACAACCAATCCGCAGTCGCTCTCAGCTACGGGAAAATGCGTAACGAATTGTTTGCCACAGCGAAAACCGGTAGGTGGATTTTACATCTTGGATCATAGTTTCTTTGTACAGTTCGACTCGCCTGCTTTTAATGCATGGTCTGTCTCCGATTTGTCGCTACAGGTGAGTACACTGTGCAACCCGCTTTACTGGTCAAAGCAATCGTAAAGCAAGGTTAAGAAGTCAAGGTCAGTGTCAATGAAGCTGATGAGAAGAAACACGAAACACGAATTAAACCACCTTTATAGAAAACCCGAATGCAGAGTTCAAACACACTGAGCATCGAACTCACACATGGCGCAGGCGAAGAATTGAAAACCACCGGATGCAACACCCGACCAATGGCTAAGCAAGCATACGAGCCGGATTAGACTGAGCACAGCATTGTGTTTCATCATCATCATCATTACAGACAGCATACACCGATAGCATGTACCGAATGCTTAACTGCCACACAACCATGAAAAATAAAATACTAAACGATCGGGGGGATGGGACTTAAATTGCTGCGGATTCTATAGAAAATGAAGCACAAGCAAAATGGGAAGAGGTGCCTACGCCTCGAATGGAACATGCATTCAAACAAGATTCGTGAACGAGTAGAGCGATATCAACATAGCAGCTTCCTTGCGGGTTTCACTGTCGTGTATCATAAAAAGCTTTTCTCGTCACTCCGCTTGACAACATACGAGGTTAAGCAAACACTCTAAGCAGAGGCTTAGTGCAAGATCGTCAATGAACACGGTGCGTAACTAGCCATTGCGATATCTAATCGCGGGGACACCAGCCTGGAAGACGCGCTGCACCGACTTTGGAAAGGTCACTAGTAAGGGATTTTAACTGCCTATGCCATGTGACGGTTTGGCCACCCCGAGATTTACGCCAATCAGGACGTGGCGTCGCAAAACGAATCCGTGTCGGAAGTCGGTGGTCCGGCATCCGTAAAACGTGACCCAACCAGCGTAACCTATGCAGGTTGATCTGCTTCTCGATATCAACATTACTACCGAACAACTTATTTCGGAGAGCATCGGTGCGTATGCGATTGTAACAGCTAACTCCTAGAATGCTGCGGAGACACCGGTTGTCAAATACTTGGAGACGCCGAATGTGTTCTTTACGTGAGGTCCAGGTTTCGCACCCATACAGTAACACAGCCCGAACTGTCGCTACCCTTTAGTAAAAATGACAGTCCTTTCTGACGCCAGAGGTGTTTAAAAGATTCGGAATTTGTCACATGGTAAACGAACGTTACCTGGGCTAACATCCATGCAAACAACCGAGGGCCAAAACGCGTTGTGTGTACCCTCGACGCCCGTAATGAAGCGGACCGTGGGGAGTACCTTCACCGTGCAACAAGAACCGAACGGTCGCAAGTCGTTCGAGTGGATGATTACGTGTTGATAGGGGATCATGTGCAAGAAGCCGCCAAACGAGGTGATTGCAAGCCAACCGGATATGGGGTCGTCGGAAGAGACTGTGTGTGTGTGTGTGTGAATAAGAGTGAAAATGCATGGAAAGTGGGTAGTGTCGAATAACGTAGCAAGTATGATTTTAAAACAATGTAACAAATTAAGTAGCGCACGGTATCACCGCAATATTGTGTGGGCCGAAATGTTTCAAACTTGGTCAAGTGTGTAGATTGACGACCTGAGGAACTGGTCATAGCCAAGATGGTTTTTCAAAGCCACCAGCTTTTGATGAAAACTCTAGTTCTCAAAGCACACTGAACACTTCACACCTCAAGCGGATATGATTGTGCGGTAATTGTGTTGCCCAAGTAAAAGCTGTGCCACATAAATTGGTTCAAAGTTGAACGGATGTTCAATTTAAGTACTATATAAATAATACAGAGTTAAATTCAATGTAAGCGTCTCTCTTATTATTCCTTCCCTATATCTGTTTAAAACTGAGCACTCCGACAGTATCTCCACCCACATGCAGTTCGTGACTGTGCGGAAGTTTGCTTTTCTCTAGGCTTGTGATTTGTGTATACATACATACCAGCGGTAAACAGAGACCAAGAAAGTGCATTATCCGTATTTTTCCGTGCAAAATAGTAGTAACCTGATCAATCTGCGGTCTGTTGTAATGTGTGGCAAACTGCTTGAGCCTTTCATTTTATTTTACCCGCGAGTAAGAAATATGAAGAAGATAGGCAAATGTGGATCAAAAAATAACGGTACAAATGTTCACCGTCTGTTAAGTTTTCGCATCATCTAGTCAAAGGATGACAACCCAATATGGAAAGCAGCTACACCGACTTATAATTTCTATCTGCCTGGAACTTGCTCCGAAAAGTTTGCAACAAAGAACAATCGAAAGTAGAATCAATGTAACAACAACCAACGTAAACGATCATAGGGGGCTTGAAACATCGTTTTTGTCAGCGATATAGAATTGCCTTCAGTGGCGATCTTATCGTACGTATGAATGTGCAATCTGCGCAACTAACACAGTGCGTAACTGATTTGCCACTGGCAGTAAGCCGCATGCGAAAACACGCTGAAGTCTCACTGCCATTTCGATTCCTATTTTCATTCTTATATCTGTCTAGGTCTAGGCAACCTCGCATGCAGTCTATGTATATGAGGCACTTTGCCGGTATCAGGCTTGTGATTTCCTGCATACATACACCTTTGTACGCATCGTTTGAAGGGTCCCATGAATCAACATAAATAAGGTCAGGTATAGTGGCGAGAAAGGTTTGTTGGCAGTCGAAGCGGTCGTGCATTTGTCGTCCGCACTGGTGAAATTGATCGACTTTCAATCTGGTGCCGATGTGCTCATTTGTTGCAAACATTCCAAAGCTTCTGATTACACCTCCCTAAGCTGACTGTTGATTATTCACGCCGGCTAAGTATGGTGCATGCCATCGAGGAATGCAATATCAACGTGCCGCACAGTCACAGAATGCACATGGGCTAAGATACTGTCAGGTTGCCCAGGCCTAGACAGATATGATGAAGAAAAAAGAACAATAGATAGTAGTGAGACTGCAGCCTGTTTTAGCATGCAGCTCAATACATCTGGTCAATTAATTTAGCACGGTGTTAGCCGCACAGCATAAAGTACTGCACGATTGCGCATCCGTGCGGGATTGAGAGTACGAGTATGAAACCCACGATGACAACTTTGATCATGATTATGTTGACCACTATGAGCAAAGTGATGATCGTATTGATTCTGATACGTGTACGGTACTCTATATTACTCGCGCTTCCTTAAAACTTACATGAGTGAGAACATTATTAAAGCGCATACGTGAAATAAACTAAAAAAGATAAGGCATTACTTGTTTCTTTTGAAAGTGACCCATCTTCGGGAGGTATGGTGAGAAATGACATTCCAGAAATAACCCTGTTCACATGGGAACCACGAACCGCGATCACGGGTTCACCGGTCCGGAGACACCAGATGATCAAACAGCAATTGGAATCCACTGAGGCTAGGAGATGATTGTCGGGTGAGATTGCAAGTTCAATAATCTCTGCAATGTGACCTCGTAGTGTGTGCCGTAGTTTGAATGGGCTTGATTGTTTGACACGAACATCCCAAATCTTGATAGTGTAGTCATCCGATCCCTGAAACATTGGTGCAAGTTGAATGATCAAAAAGGACGAGTGGAAGCGGTCTAATTCGTTGTGTAAGCGGCTCGTTCATTGTGTAAACAAGTTCTTAGCATGCGATGAGGTGAATAAACAGATACTGTTCAAGGAATGCGAGCGTTTCGCAGCAGGATTTGGATTCTGATGTCATTCAATACACCCGGCGAACACCAATAACCTAACAAGTAAAA
>JACCGJ010015355.1:0-65021 GCA_013407085.1 Atriophallophorus winterbourni | reverse complement strand
CGAAAACCTTCAATCTTCATTCCCTTATACAAAGTAGTCGTGCGGCCTCACTTGGAGTACTGCGTTCAATCCTGGACACCGTACTTAAAAAAGGATATAGCATGTCTCGAAAGGGTCCAGCGCCTTGCGACTAGGATGGTTGAGGGTCAGGCAGGTAAAACTTATGAGGCTAGACTCAAGGACCTCGGCTTGTTCTCACTAAAGAGACGGCGGCTGCGAGGTGACCTAATAGAAGCCTTCAAGATTCTAAAGGGTCTTACAGGTGATAATATTACTGAAATCCTTAAACTTGCACCTAAATCAGCTACAAGGGGTAATTCCATGAAACTTCTTAAGAGTAGGCCCAGGCTGCTGGCACGTGAGCACTTTTTCAGCAACCGTGTGGTCAACTTCTGGAACAAGCTCCCAGATTGTATAGTAAGCCTCCCAAATGTGTTGAGCTTTAAAAGGGAATTAGACGTTAAATGGTCTATCATATTTCCGCATATTGTCTAATAAAAAACTTTGAAAAAAAACAAAAAAACGTATTTTTACATTTTTATCATATCTGTCTAGGCCTGGACAACCTGACAGTAAATTAGCCCACATGCAGTCTATGACTGTGTTTCACTCTACCTCAACTAGGCTAGTGATTTCATACACCACACATTGTTCACGCATATTATTGCATTGTTTCCTGAATAGCTGACCTCTCACCGTGCTGGTGAAGAGAAACCCTACCTTACTTTCCAGATATTCGGAAACAAGAACGTGTGAAAAGTACGAACTGTATACTCGATATCTAAGTGCCGGGTGCTCAACCGCATACCGTCGAAGGAAATCTGCGCGCGTGATTGGCTTTTAGCCACCTTCAGCCCTGTTCAACTTGAACTTGAACTTGAACTTGAACTTGAAGGATAGCCATCGGATAGCCAATACAGAGAGTTGGGTGGATTTCAGCCGTTTCGCCGTCGTTTGCCAAAGTTCCGTAAAGGGTGGGGTTATATAAATATCATAACAGTCAATAAGGGGTGAGATGAATCGCTGTAGAACCTTATATATGTATCTGGATAGAAAGAGGAAAGCCGGTGCAGTATCAGGAAGAAGGAAAAGCAATACATCATTAAGTTTGTTTAGAAAAATAGCGATGAGCATCAGGTCGTTCAGTTCAGTTCAGTATAGTTCAGTTGCACAGGACATTAATTGGATAACGAGCCAATCAAGCGTCCAGAATTTCTTTTGGTGGAACGCTGCGGAGAAGCAACCCCCACTGCCAAAAAGTTTATTCTCATTGTGATTTGGATATCCTCCACGATCGCAACGCCAGGGATTATCCGGGTTGTATTTAGGAAGCACCTCCTTATGAATGATGTTGGAAAAATAAAAATAAATTTCTCTTCACCATTACGGTGAGAGGCCAGCTAAAAAAGAGTTGTGTATTACAAAAACAGATCTCAAGCATTTACTTACATATCAGACAACGCTAAAAATTGTAAACTACCTAATCTTGCATAGAAAATAGGGAGAGAATTCAGGAAAAGCTTACGCCAGATTCGGTCCAAACCGTTCTTAAAACTCGAGACCGAAATGCAGGATATAATCTCTTCTGGAAGCTGGTTCCAGAAATTTACCATCCTGAAGCTTAAGCGAAGCTACGAAACTTACCTGGCGAAATCTGCTAAAGGGAAACCTGAGACGTATTTTAGTTATGTTCAGTCTAAGGGTAAGACAAGGGAGCACATAAGTACCCTAATATTGGACAATGGCGAGAAAGCCAATTCCGACCCCGAAAAGGCAACAGCTTTCCTGTATTCTTTTCGAAGCGTACATAGAATGGATGGCGGCGATGCGATTCATTCAGTCCCAACTCTTAATACGGAAATGGGTGCCCCACTAAGCGAAGTCGTTTTTTGCACGGATGATGTCGCGCGTGTCCTAAAGAATCTAGACGAAAATGAATCCGCCAGACCTGACGATGTGCATCCTAAAATTGTAAAGGAAATATCTAAAGTATTAGCAGAGCCTATATGTGAGTTATACAACGAATCGCTCTGCAAAGGCATCCTACCAGATGACTGGAAGAAAGCCATTGTCATACCCATTCCAAAGGTAGGTTGCGCAAACATAGTTAAGAATTTCTGACCGGTAAGCTTGACTAGTGTTTTATGTAAAACCTTGGAGAGACTTATCAGGGATCGATTGTGCAGCCACCTCGTGCACAATTCATCATTGAGCACGGTTCAACATGGCTTTCTCAAAGGAAGGTCGTGTCTCTCAAATCTTTTATGCTTTTTAGATCGAGTTTCTAAGACACTGGATGAAGGCGGACGGGTAGAGGTCTTTTACTTAGACTTTAGTAAGGCGTTCGACTCGGTTAGTCACAGGTTCCTAGGGATGAAGCTCTCGGCCAAAGGCATATCTGGTAAGCTTCACGACTGGATAACCAGTTTTCTTCGTGATAGATCCTTCCAGGTCCGTGTAGGCGATACTACCTCTGAATTCGCAACAGTTACTAGTGGGGTCCCACAAGGTTCAGTATTAGGCCCAATACTCTTTCTGATCTTCATCGATGATCTGGCATCGCAGTTGTCATGTCCCTGCTACATGTTTGCTGATGATTTCAAATTCACCGGATCCAGTGATGACGGTGATTTGTTGAGAGATATTGAAAAGGTCATTAAATGGTCGCAGGATCTATAGTAAATGTCATCTGTTGTCTGCAGCAGTCGACAGAATTACAGTAACTGCGAATAACGGTAGGATCGACTTTCAATCTATTCAGAGGATTAAGGATTTGGGTATAGTCGTAACAGCGGACTTCAAATGGGCTGCGCAGTGTGCCACCGCTGCACAACGAGCTAGAAGAGAACTCTTTAGGCTTAAATCCGTTCTGACATGTAGAACGCCGGAAGTGTTTATCCCTTTATATACGGCGATTGTCAGGCCGCATTTAGAATACTGCGTGCAAGCCTGGAGCCCCTTCTTTCAAAAGGACATATTACTATTAGAAAGAGTCCAACGACTGGCTACCAAAATGGTTGAAGGTATGTTTGGGAAACCCTACGAAGAACGTCTAATTTCTTTAGGTCTCTTCTCCCTTCGGCGTCGGCGTCTACGGGGTGACCTCATAGAAACTTTCAAAATCCTGAAAGGCTTAGGCGACGAGGGCTGTCAAATCCTGTTCTCTCGAGCGATCAACCCCTCAACTAGAGGACATACATTGAAGCTCGCGAAAAACCACAGCCGTCTGAATCTTAGGCAACACTTTTTCAGTGAAAGAGTGGTAAGCTTCTGGAACAAGCTGCCTGAGGAACTAATAGCTTGCACATCAATAGGTGCATTCAAAAGGGATTTATATGCCTTGTGGCTTGGGCTTTTCAGAAAAATTTTTCCGTGAATATACAGGTTGTCTGTCGTCAGAATTGTCCTTTTTTGTTCTTTTTGAATTTATATGGTCTTGACCACGATTTAAAAAACCCATCTTGTTATATAATGCCTAGTTTTAAATGTCATGTTGTAAATGTATGCACCAATTTCCCATAGCTAACCTCTCACCGGCTTGGTGAAGAGAAACCCTTTCCGTTTTTCTCAGTCGCAGCTGCAAATTCTGGGACCGAAGGACGGCTTGGATAACACCGGACTTACCATCGCACACGACTAGGATACCAGAGAAAAATTAACCAACTTTGGCAGTGGTGGGCGCTACTTTGAAGCTTTCCACAGACATAAATTCTGGACGCTCGATTGGCTTATCAGCCATTTACAGTCATGTGCCAACTGAAATGAACTAATCCCTTGGCGTCGCGGATATCCAAATCACAATAAGAAAAAATGCTTTGGCAGTGGTGGTTGCTTCTCTACAGCTTTCCACCGAAAGAAATTCTGGATGCTTGATTGTCTCGTTAGCCACTTACTGTCCTGTGCAACTGAACTGAAATAGTTACACGTAAGGCACAAGTTCTAAATAAATGTTCAATATCGCGGGGTCGGGTTCTCATCCGCATGCATTCAAAGCAATTCTCAAGGCGCCATTGGTTTTTGGCCCGATCCGTTGACAAACTACTAACAATCATGTCTTCAGAACATAAATGTTCGAAACCACGTTTTGAGAATTCATCCAGAGGTGCGAAGTGTGAACCTTACGAGGTTCTTACTACGGCGCCCGCATCTCAACGGTGACCTGGTAGCAAACTTCGAAATACTAAAAGGCTTAGGCGATGAGGGTTTTCTAAGCAGCATTCAACACTTCAAATAGAGGGCATACAATGAAGCTCGCACAAAATCATAATATTCTGTGAAAATTGTGCGCGGTACGTTCAAAATTCATCACGAATTTTCGCCATTCTGTGAAATTGCTGTAAAATAGACTAACTATTTTACTATATTATTAAAAGCGAAACGTTCATTATATTTCCTGCTGATTAATTATGCTTGTGATAAAGTCAGCCTATTATTTTTTTGGTATATTATCGTTACTCATAATTCTCGTTGTTAATTTCAGTTCAGTTTGCACAGGGCAATATGTGGCTAACGAGCCAATCGAGCGTCCATATTTCTTTCAGTGGTATGCCACAGAAGTGCGTCCACCACTTCAAACTATCTTCACAAATATCTTCTGGTATGAGTGTCATCTGGAATGCAACAGAAAAACTCCCCTCAGCAATAGGTGAGGGGAAACATTACTGCGTTCGAAAGACAACATGACGATCATACAAACTATTCACTTGAGGATAAAAATCAGTAAATAATGAAGGCCACACAGAGTCGAGTTCATTCTTGAAACCCCCTACCGAAGTAGAACAAACAACTTCTTTAGGAAGACGATTCCAGTCAGATGAAAACAAATAAGGCTTTCCTCAAATGCAATGGCTGCTAAATGTAGTCAGGGGCATTGAGTGCACAGCTTGCAGGCGTTGGGCTCACACTAGCTGCTCTGGTATACATAAATCTCATAATGGGATTTATGCAAAATACTGCTGGTTGCAGTGGTATTGCAGCTGCTGATATTAGGCTGCCACTGACGCTGCTTCTATTATTGAAAAACTTCAAAATAGTGTAATCTCTGCTAGCTCGTCGAACGTCGTACCCACTCAAACTTATGCATCTGTTTTGCTTGCAAATGTGAGCCCTTAGACGATTGCAGCCATGGCGAAAGTTGACCAAGTTATCCAGTTACCATCCTCTAAGGAGGTCAGTCTAAGGAGAACTTCGAAAAAACATGCAAATAAAATATCTAGATTAACTGAAGCCAAAGGAAAAGTTGAACAAGTTAGCCAATTACCCCGTCCACCCAGGCAAGCTACCACTCCCATGTTGGCAAATGTAACTAGAACCTCGAAGAAGCGTACTAAGTCCAGTAAGGTCAGTACACAAAAACGGCAACATTCAATTGTTGCTGGTTCACCTGTGCTGCACCATATTCTCGAGGAATTGAATGGTTTGCGTGCGTAAATTGAAACACTGCACAGAATTCCTCTTCTTAAAAACTAGAAATGTACAAGTTTTTAACCTAGCGAAACCATTTATTAAGGAATCCTAGTCTCGCAGAGATTTTGATCGCAGGTGTATCAACGATCTCTGAATGGTGGGTCTGAAGCCTTCTACTCCTACAGTGCGAGTCCACCTTGTAGGAAGATGGAGGTTGGGTAAATGCTCTCGACCAAAAATGGTTGAATTCAAATACCAGGTGGATCCGGATGCATTCCTGGCTAGGGCTGAGCATATCGCCAAATCAACACTAGATAAACTTGAGGTGAAGCCTGACAATCCTCCGGATTAGGCAAAACTCTTCTGTTTAAAATAGGAGAAACTTAGCAGTGTGAACATCTGTCATTATTAAACCGGATGCAGCGCAAAATGCTATTCAGTCACAGACGATCATACTGAACAGCACCTCGCCACGACTGTCCGGCTCAGACGACGTTGATTGTGTTACCACGAATGACGATAGCATCCGAGAAGGTGACTCCAGTAGTTGCTTCTCTACAACGAATGCTGTCTCAATTGTCAGGCAACGGTCCATTACCTTAAAGGTGCTCTAAATAACACGTCAAATAACGTGCAGCTCCCTTGGATGCTTCGACCGAAGGCCAAACAGTATTAGTTTTAGAAGCACGAGTAATCAGTGCCCAAGTATTGTATGCAAATGTATGCAGCATACGGAATAAGTGGGTTGAACTTTCTATCCGCGTGGCTGAGTTACACCCAAGGGTTATTGCGCTTTCTGAGACCTGGCTGTCTGCGATTGATGAGGTGCCGATAAGCCTCAGCGAACAGTATCTTGTCATAAGATGCGATAGACCGGGCGATAGGATAGGCGGTGGTGGCTTTCAACTATGGTACCTCTTTCCAACGCTGTGATTACTGTTAACCATTCGCTTTTGGAGCTTGTGAGCATGGTCACGGCTTTTTAATGTTTCAATTAGCTGGATGGTCCCCCATAGCTCATTTCTTCAGCACACAGTAATATACGGTGCACTGGTAAAAGGTCGTAACGCACATGCCGAATTCCAAGAGACATGAAATCCAGGTTTTGTATTCTCCGTATACATTATGGGTTTTGGGCCCTCGACTTTTAGTCGCACGACTTTGCACCTATTCCAGCTAATTCAACTCTACATTGATTGGTGGAAACCTTGCTATTAAACTATGTTTTGATCCTTCGATCATGCGAGTCTCAAAGAAGGTGCGTAACCATAAAGTATTATCACCCGTAACGATCGAATAATCGCTTACCCATTGCGGCTTGCTGCAGCAGCTCTTCTGGTTTTGTCCTCGGCTATAAGCGATCGAGTCAATTGTACGAATGTGTAACCCTGTAGTACTTTGTTGCTGCCCTGGTAGCACCGTTCTAGATTGACTTGCCAAAGGTACTGAGCTGCTTGCGTAAACACGCTGGAGTCTCACTTCCGTTTTCTTTTTTCTAATATCTGTCTAGGCCTGGGCAACCTGACCGTATCTCAGCCCACGTAGAGTCCCTGACTGTGCGGCACATTGGTTGGATCTAGGCTTGTGATGTCCTACGTACATCTCTCAGTGATATGGCTCAAAATCGTGTTCATTGGCGGTTTTGTCGTAGATATCTTAGGAAGTTTAATTAATTTTGTATGTTGTCTAGTGGAGTGGTGAGGAAAGCTTTTTATGAAGCGTGGCAGTGAAAGCCCCAAGGAAGCTGTCATGATAACGTCGCTCTACTCGTTCACAACGCTTGATTGAATGCGTGTTTGATTAGAAGTGTAGGCACATCATCTCAGTGTGTCTAAGCCTAATCTTTTAAAGATTCGGTAGCTTTTAGTTCCCAATCTTTCCTCTCTCTTTAATATTTAAACGTATCGTGGTTGAGACACTCCGTTACTTGCTACCGATGAAAGGCAGGTGTGGCTCACGTCTGCTGAACGTTGATTACGCCGTCAGCTTGCCAATGCCTCTGATCGGCTGAGTATTGCTAGATGCTCTGGAGCATGAAACCGTCATGCGCTTGTATGTATGTATGAAAGCACAAGCCTGATCCAGGCAAAGTGCCGCACAGTCAGAGACTGCACGTGGGCTAAGATACTGTCAGGTTGCCCAAGCCTAGACAGATATAGGGGGGAAATAGAAATAGCTAACTCCTAGAATGTTGCGGAGACATCGGTTGTCAAATACTTGGAGACGCTGAATGTGTTCGCACCATACAGTAACACAGCCCGAACTGTCGCTTAATAGAATCTCTCCTTGAATAACAGACAGTCCTATACGGTTCTCTTCCGTGTATCAGTGCATGCGCTTGTGAGGTACATGCACGATCGACGCCGATCTCTGGTGGTAAAGAATAACGTCTTGCTACCGTTTTAATGCTGTCCATGGGTCTCCTGACAGATTTCAGATGTGGCTACGATCAGGCGACGTTGCCATAATTGCTTTTTGTTTATCATCATCTCTTAATCATATACTGTTTTGCACCCATACTACTCCAATTGTGAATTTAATTATGAGCCTAACTTCCAGGCACTCAATTTTTTCTAATTCAGTATATGCTTTATCCAATCATCACAAATTGTAGAAGAGGGTTTATTACCAAAAGGTTTGCCTGTCATCAAGTATAAAGCATAATCGAAATCAGTCTGTAAATTCTGTCATGCCAACACATTTCTGCTATGCTGCTGTTTTCTATTTATATGATACTGCCGCTAACGTTTCTGTCAAGGAGTACTTTTGCAAGCTCTCGCAGTAATGGGCAGTTCTCAGTTCCTAATTCCGCTGTTGGTAATAATTTTGTAGCATTGATGTTATAGGAACGAAATCACTTTGGTGAATACCGAACTCACAAGTATAACCGAGGGTCAGTGTTGCCAACGCAAAATACACATATTCTTTTTATTCACGGCTTAAATTGCCAGTCATACCAAATGCAAATTGCATGAATCATTCGAAATCCTGTTTGGTGGCCGTATATATTCTCTTTCAATCTATGCACTAATTACAACAAAAGTTAACTCATCGTTTTTTTTTACCAAACTGTTTCCCCTGAATGCAAGTCTTATCCTACAGAATCCAAGCGGCATTCTTTCATCCACTCACGTTGTATCGATTCGGAAATCCAGCGTTAGCCGCTAGAAGGTATAATTGAATCATCTCCATCTATGGTGACTACAATGAACGTCAGAAAAGGCATATGATTATGGAGTATGTTCAGACAATTAGCAGATACACTTAACTGGATGTCTATCATTTGCCAACGTTAATGAGCTGTGTGCTGAAACACACTGGAGTGTCTACCATTTCTATTTCTATTTCCCCCCATATCGACATATATCGACAATGTCTTTATTTGTAACCACGATAAAGCCGATCGAACAACACTCAGCAGGATTCGGGATCCCGGTTTACCTTCCCCTGGATTGACAGCAATTACTTACTGACGAGCTCCATCTGGCCGTAGAAAACTGGTTTTTAAGGCGCCCGTCACATTTCGCCCCTTCTGTTAGTAAAAAAGTCCGTCAGGCTTGTAGAAGTCAATCATGCATGCTCAGAGCTAGACTCTGTTGTCAAACGCACACCATGTAGAGACGTTCTATAGTTATTATGGTCTCCTTACTATCACCCCGGCTGCGTATGGGTTAACCTTGGCTAATACATCGAATTCTAGATTACAGCGTACCATCTATAGAAACTTAAATCTTTAAGTTGACTCGAGTTTCTTTCCTGTGTTCACGTCGTTATCCCCCATCTATCTTTATATTTTAGACCAATGTCGGGCTCACGAATCTCATTGGAAGCGTATTTCAGAAATTTGCCATATTTGAGTAGATCAGTTATTGTGAAGGAAAATGAGTTTGTTCCCGCGTATCAGGCTCTCAACAAGTGAGTGATCTTTTATACTTTACTCTAGATGGCATGCATAAAATTTGTCCCTTTACTCACCGTTTCGGGTTGCTAATACACTTCTGCTGCGTCGCGTTGCCTGACTTTTTACTTGTGTCTTATTCATTTCACCCTACACCGACACATTTATTCTATTACATTATGACCCTTTAAACAAGTTAAGGTTGGCACGTACAACCTATGCAATCGCATGTGCCGAAACACATGTATATTTGGTGAAACCCATGACCAATGAAGAACATGATCATTTGCATACATTAAAATCACACGCACCCCATGACCGGTTTCATGTTGTTTGTACTCATCCGGTAGGGACAGTACGATCAGGAACCGCACGCCTTGAAACAGTGGAGGAATGGTAGTCAAGACAGGGATGTTGATCATACTGTCCCTACTTGATGCGTGCAAACAGCGCAAAACCGGCCCTGGTGTGTGGGCGGTAGAAACACGTGCTTTGTTCATGACCGTCGGTTTGACCCCATCTACATGTGTTTGAGCTCATGTGATTGATCACGTTGTCCGTCCCATCCTTACCAAACAGTAGTTTACAAGCTCGAAATGTTTACCATTTCTCCACTGTTTCAAGGCAAGCGGATCGCGATCCTACTATCCTTACCTGAGTGCCAACAACACGAAACCTGTCGTGGTGTGTCTGTGTGTATGTGATGGGATTTCATTCAAATGAGCATCTTTGATGGCGAATCTTTTTTTCATGTATGTATGCATGCATGATGTGCACGGATATGCAATCGTGCAGCACTTCTGTGCTGTGCAGCTAACACCGTTCTAAATTTATTGCCCACCGGTAGTGAGCTGCATGCGGAAACACGCCGGAAACTCACTCCCATTGCTGTTTCCCTTTCTCATATCTGTCTAGGCCTGGGCAACCTGATAGTATCGAAGTAGAATACCATTCCGAAACGCTAAAATCTCACCGGAAGCACAGGACCGGTTTCGAGGTTTTTGCCTCTCATCAGCTATGCGTATCCGCTGGACTCTTCGCGTTTCGAACTAGTATTTGTAGTAGTAGTATCTTATTAGTATAGTATAGTATCTTATTCTACGTGTAGTTAAGACTAATTGGGACTCACCACTTGTTGCAAAGTTTTACACGCCTTTCAAATGGTATAGTATGGTATGAGAGCACAAGCCTGATCCAGGCAAAGTGCCGTACAGTCACAGACTGCAAGTGGGCTTCGATACTGTCAGGTTGCCCAGGCCTAGACTGATATGAGGGGAATAGAAATAGTAGTGAGACTCCAGCGTGTTTCAGCATGAAGCTCACTACCGTTGGCCAATCAATTTAGCACGATGTTAGCCGAACAGCACAGAAATGATACACGATTTCACATCCGTGAATGAGCTTTTCAGCAGCTAATAAACCAAAATATGATGAGAACACTTAACTCAAAATTCCAGAAGTCGATAAACAAGCAGGTAGGAGGGATAGAAATGTCGGTAATATTTCGCTAGATGACGACAATGAGTTTACAGTTGCAGCTATTTGCGGCGACAATCGTGGGAACAGAATCACTCCTTCAAAATGCCTTTTCTTAGATGGTGAACTTTTCTTTTCCTTGCTACCAGTTATAAGTACCACTGAAACTGTTGCTATTTCGTGCTATCCTCTCGATTTTCAAATGTCAGATAACTTTACATTATCTTTAGCCTGGGGCACCTCTGATTGCATATATTCAGAGCTGCTCAATTTGTTATTTTCAATCTAATTGCTTGGATTTCGTCTTTTTATTGTTTGGTACTACTACAAGTAGCACGTTTAATTTGATATCCATTTACAATGGATTCCAAATTCCCATTAGCTTGTACCTCAGTGAAACTAATTTATTTATTTTATCGTAACCTGAAATCGTTGTTGTCTAATCATTTCACTTTATTAATATTTAAATTTATTTGTTACTAAATGATCAAGTTCAAAAGTGGCAGTTTCACAATCGCTGCCAACGTCAGCTTTTGAGCCTAAAGTAATCAGCCACACGATAACCTGTTTAGTAAATATGGAGTAGTAGTAGTAGCAGAGTTTCCTAAGAGCAAATGTTTATATTTTACACGACGGTACACATGCACGGTGTGTTCGTGTGGTACTTATTTGCTGTGCGGCTAACACCGTGCTAAATTTATTGGCCACCAGTAGTGAGCTGCATGTGGAAACACTCTAGAATTTTACTGCCATTTCTGTTTTTGTTTCTTATATCTGTCTAGACATAAGCGACCTGAAGGCATCTCAGCCAACGCGCAGTCACTGACTGTACTGCACTTTACCTGGATCAGGCTTGTGATTTCATACATACACACTAATACGTGTGGTTCCAGGGTTGTCACGACCAGAGCGGTTTTGGGTATAAGCTCCAAATTTCAAAAAATGCTCTAACGGCGCACGTCTCATATAGCAACCAAATCCAGCTCCTGGCGAGCACGCGTGGTTTTGTGTGACCCGGTGGAACTTCTACTGACAGGAGAAGGAGCGAAGGCGGCTGACTGGCGCCTCAAAGCCAGCTGGCTTCAGGTAGGTAGAGCTCGTAAGTCCATGAAGGCAGTCCACCTAGGGGACGGTAAACAATTATCTCAAACCTCCACTGCATTGTGGCACATCCAATCATGCAATAGGCTTCAGGTGTCAATCTAGAAGAAAAATCCGGACCCGGAGTCCCGTCAGTCAGTCCGAAGTTGCATTCAACTTCGTACTGCCAACTCCGGCGACGGCATCGTTGTCCAAACGTATCAGCCTATCTGTTCTTTTGGTTACAGTGGTGTCGAGGAGAGGGAGCACTTGCTGTATGGTCAACAACTAGTTCTCATATTGAATTGCATCTGAACACACCAAGGGAGAGGACACTCCATTCCGCTTCTATGGATAATAACACGGGAAGCAGCAGATACTGGTTAAAATCCATGGTTCAACTGGCGTAGAGCTCAGAAGCTCGGTCTGCTTCCGACGGTGAAAGAGATTTTCTGGTCTCATTGGACGGCTACCGCACGCCTCAAGCTGAGCAGCCCTCGGTCTATAAGTTATCTTCTTTCCACGGTCGGCTTTCCTCGGGGATTATGAATCAACCGAAAAGCAGACTGTATTTTTCCGCACCAGCGAAACGAATTACTAAACAGCAAAGGTCAGTTCTGAAACTGGAAACCTGGAACGTCCGGTCCATGCTTCCAGGTTTTCACGACGACGCCCCGAATATCAGAGGCGTAAGAAAATCAGCTGTGATTAACAATGATCCAAGGCCCCCGAAGGTCGACGTGGCTGTCCTGCAAGAGACGCAATTACCAGACATTGGTATGTTAACAGAAAGAGATTACACATTTTTTTGGAAAGGAACGGCTTCTAATGAGCCTCCACTGCATGGAGTTGGGTTTATCGTGCGAAAAAGTCTACTAAGAGAAGCAGAACCGATCAGCAGCGGGAACGAACGAATTAGGACTCTAAATCTAAATTGTATTACTGTCACCATTACTTTGGTCAGCGTTTATGCACCGACGCTCTCTGTGACGCCTGCTGAAAAGGACGCTTTTTATCATAACCTCACAACAATAATCGAAAACGTGCCACAAAAGCTGTGTAGTGGTATTGGGTGATTTCAATGCGAGATTTGTGCATGTTACGAGTCTTGTCAAAACTGTCTCGGGAGGTTCGGAGTAGGTAAAACAAATGAAAATGGGCAACGCCTTTTAGAACGGTGCACACAGCTCATTCTTTATGTCAGTAACACTTTCTTTCGAACAAAACTACAGCATAACATCTCTTAGAAACATCTTCGCTCTAAGCATTGGCATCAGCTTGATTTTATTCTTGTTAGGCACTAATATAGGAAGCGTACTCCTCACCAGATCATGTTGATAAGCTGATTGGCAGAGCAGCTGTCATTTTGTCCCGATTGAACTCATGTGTTTGGGGTAACTGCAAGCTGACTGTGAAGACAACGATGATGGTATACAGTGCGTGCATACTAGATGCTTTACTGTACGTCAGTGAAACCTGGACCACCCACGGAAGATACTAATGGAAGCCGAATGCTTTGCATCTACGAAGCATCCGTCGTGTCTTGAACATATCGTGGATGGACCAAGTGACTAATGCTGAAATGCTTTCAAAAGCTATTCTATAGATCATGTTCACCCTACTAAGACAGCGCCGCCTGCGGTGGCTTGGCCACGTCTACAGAGTGGAAAATGGTCGTGTTTCGAAAGATATACTCTATGGTGAGTTGAAATCAGGAACTCAGCCATTGGGTAGACCGCACTCGCGGTACAAAGACGTTTGGAAAAGAGCTATGAAAGCTCTGCAAGATGAGGATGAACATATACAGCTCTTGGCTGCTGAACACAGATCACGCTGCCTGCGTGCAACTGACGCCGATCGACCGAGTACTGCCTATCGTTGCAAGCGCTGCGGGAGAGATTGTTACTCCCGAATCGGACTGTTTAGTCATTCCAAAAGCTGTCGAACATGAAAAAAATCATGCGATTGTGATGTACATCCATTGTCAGCATCGACCGAAGAGGCCAACAACGACTAATATACGATCGCGGTGTGATCAGAAAGTTAGTATCGTCAAAACAACCATTAATTTCCCTTTATACTTTGCTGAAAGTTAAGTTTACATATTGAATGCACAGTGGCATAAACGAGTTGTAAGGAGATCACAAATCTGTATAAACCAAGTATGGAAAAGATGACAATCGCCAATTGGTTGGTGTAATTTTGGGACTGATCGTGTATTCATGGTGCAAAGAAATTTGAATACATTCGGTAAGAACAGTTTTTAGGTAAGGTGTCGCTTCTGACATAGAAGTTTCGTCAGATTAAGGATGATAATCAGGACAGCGAATTTGACTAAGTCGCATTCTACTCACCAACATTGTTTTGACCTTACCGTGAAGCAACCTATTGTGTGTATATAAAAATCACAATCTTGATCCAGGCAAAGTGCAACAGTATTATGCCTTGTATTAGGCTTAGAGTTTGTCAGTTCACGTAAGCATAACTAGGATCAGTGGTCGATTTGCCTAATATAACTCGTGGTTCCTTTTCGTTATCGTCATTTAATGTTTCAAACACATTTCGTGGCGTATTGCTACTTTTTGTGCAGTGTGGTGTTTTGCAGCATATATGCTACCATTCATATCTGCTTACTGTTGAACGTCAATAGTCATTTTATGCTCATAATATCTATTTTATTCTGAGTTTACCGTTCACGTTTCTCGTTAATCGTCTTACTACGCGGTGGCGTAGAGGCTAGGCGTTCGATGTTTCATTGGACGGTCCAGTTTCGGGAAATAGGCTCAACCCAGACCTCATCATTCCTAGGTGTAAAGTGGGCAGCAAAAATAGTTGAACAATTATCTGCGACGGTCCAACGCTCTGATCAATGGGCTTCATGGCCGAGTGTTGCTTTTCGCTGTGATAGCTGTTGGAGTGATCCCGCCAATCAGATTGTTTAGTTATTTGAAACGCTGTAGATCCGGAACCGTTGTGCGCTTGTGAAGTATATCGATAGTCGACATCGACCGAATGAGGCCAACGACCCGAGCGGTACTTCACGGACCTACAACAAAACCTTCGTTTTTAAGAAATCGGAGTTATGCCACTGCCCTATGGCCTTAGTTTATCTGATAAGTAAATAGGATAAATATTACATTTATCTTTTTCCTAATATAATGAAAAGGAGTAAACTCTGATAAACTGGGTTTCACAGCCCATGCAGAAGTTCGCTTGTCATTTGCGTAATTTTTGTTACTTCTTTTTTCTATCCTATCCGATCACAGAATTCTTCAGTCCGACAAGATAATCAGTGCATACAACGCGCAGCAATACTACGAAAGGCCAACGCGATGGCGAAAACGTTTCATGTACGAACGGTGCAAGCGAATCTACGATGCAGAAATGACTAGAAAGATAAACTTCATCTCGCGCACTCATCGTACTAACCCCTGGCCTAGGTGATCCGTGCCCTTGTTAAAATTAATACAGCTTTTATCTAGTTGATTTTTGTTTCCTACTGGATCGATTTCCAGCAATTATAGTTCTCATAAATCCTTGGTGAATTCAATTTCGATTATTGCATGTTCGATCATCGTGGTAAATGAATATCGAAAATCAGTTTCATTACGGTCAATCGATAAATTAACCAATTCGATGCAATTAGACGAACTTATCGATGCGGAACTTTTTAGCAGATCGTCTTGTTGTAATCGAATTAATACCTGATTGCCTACTGTAGGGAAGTAATATTGTCTGTTTGTGGAACAAAAGAATGATAAAAGATTAGTGAAGCCATATTTCAGGCTCGAACCACTTTTAATTAATTGCACATTAGTGTCACATGTGAACTATCCCAGAATATATCCTCAAATTGGGTAACGCCTTTTACACTTGAGAATTCGCCGTTAAAACTCATCTGGCTCAAGTGCTAACTGCCAAGCGGCAAGTCTGTGGTCTCTCTCGTGTAATGTCGTAAAGTTTAGAACCTTGTTGTGCAGTGTCGCCGTGATATCGTCTGGAAGTGCCCGTAGGTGATTACATGTCCTACTCGAACCATATTTGTATTGATTTTAATGTTCGCGAGCAACTGCTGCTCCTTTCATTAGTTAACTTCCCTTCTTTAAAAAAAACTTACAATGCATAGATTATGTTTCTATTTTGTTCTTCCGAACCATTGAAAATGCAATTTAACTGGACGCCACTCTTGCCCTTAGGCTGATAAGGAATTGATCGTAGCTAATGAGGTTATAATCGTTCACTGAGTCCATTAATCGTGACATCAGAACGCTATTTTTCATTGAATATTTCTCTTTTGTTTAGTGTCCGAGAGGCAGTATCCGTTATCCAGCTATTATAAGAATCGTTTTGATCTACTTGTTTTATTTAATTCTTCAAAGTCACAGTTTGAAATAGGTTTCATTCATCGTCTTTGAAAATCTCCTCTCAAAATTCTAAAAAACGTCCTACGGAACAACGCGTTCGATAGTGCATAGCAAAACGGATTGATGGGCGAGTTCATGTAGCATAGCCAATAGGTCAAGTTGTACAAATGTGTGCTGACGCAGCTAGTTTGCGTGGTCAAATCATCACAAAATCCTTTGATCATCATGATGATATGATAGGGTGTCCAACACATGATGAATGCTCCGAGTATGAAGCTTATGGTGCGTAGCGCTTTTCGCGCGTGTCTGCGATTGTGCGAATCCAGTGCGGACAGAGTTCGAATGTGTCCCCAACTCGCCCGCATACTTTGTGCTCGAGCTTTGACCGTTTGCCGCCGTTTTCGATTCATTATTCCCGTTGTTGGTGATATCTCCTGTCGGAAACCAATGCAGTGTACTTTCTTTCGTACGCGGTGAGCGAAATTGTGCCACCTTGTCCACATTGCATTGCTAGAATTTTCAAAGCTTTTGCTGACATTCTTAGGGCATGGAGTCCGTAACTGTTGCGATCTGCACTGATAAACGAGGCGGAAAAAGAATCTTCGATACCACGGGGCACGATCCGAGTACGATGAGCTACTGTCGGTGTATTCCGATAAATAAGTCATCGCGTCAAAGTGTACTAAGTTCGCATGATAAGCACAGAGACACTCGACAGGTTGATTCTGCGTGTAGTCTGAACTGTCCTGTTGCCCCGAACTGCTAAATTCTGAAAAGTTGTCTGTCTGAAAAGGAGATTAACGGTGGTGATTTCATTTATGAATCCAGGAGTAATCGTTAGACTGCTAACTTGACATCGTTTATAGAAATTTAGCATTTAAAAAGTCACGAGAGGTGCCGTTTTATTCGTTGATAGGTTAAACCGTAACTTAGTCATCTACATTGGGATGAAGTAGAAGTGTTCAGCTTGTGTGTCTGCATTTATAATGCTAATTATCAGTATAGTAAGTAAAGTGCTTTTACTTATAGATAACACTTTTATTCCTAAGCAACCTTTCGAATTCTCGTGAGGGACTCGACGCTTGTCTCCCATTATTGCGATGCTTGTGTCTGTCAAGTGGAGACGGGGGGTTAGGTCACGCTAGCTTTTAAGTAGCGATTGAAATTTGAACTCACTGTTTACTAGGGATATCTCAAGGAGCCCTGATATAACAGTTTCACTGTGCCTATTAACAAACCAAATAAAAACTTGCTGTAAAGTTTCAATATTTCTTTCAAAACGTTCATTCGGTGATTTTCCATGACTACCGTTCATAACTTGTGTTCCTTTGTATAAGGTGGTTTCATTCTAGTTCCGCTCTTTATCATGAATCACAGCCTGAAGTCTGACAGGTTGCCAAGCAACCCAGAAGTAAGGTGAGCGGATGAACAGAATTGTAAAACAATAGCCGACAAGCGTAACGTGCGAATATGCATAACTAACAGCTTTTTACTTTCACTGCATGTTATTTTTAGGTTATCCCAGTGTCATGGTTTATTCGACACAGTGTATCACATAAGTGTCACTGACTTTGGTTTGGATCCATATCACATAAGGTTTCGAATACAGGTAAGTGGATATTCGCACCCCACCATGGCAAACGTACTATTCCGAATCAAGCCAGGCGCTGGGGTGAGGTTCTTCATTCCTAATACTTTCCCTACCGTCGCTGCATCAGCATTTCGTTCATTCATTTTCCTCTGGTACCTAGCAGTTGTCGATAGACATTACAAATATGACACTGTCACTGAATGTTAGCATTTCACATGGAAATGGTGTCTAATACTCGACGGACAGTTTCTGCCCTGATGGATCAGATTTCGAAACCATAGATGATCCTAGCACTCACGATTTGTAATTTTAACCTTTATTGTTTGGGCGAGACAGCGCGTCGGTGGTGAAGGTTATCAAACACTACTTACTTTGCATACATGCGTGAGACCACAACCAGCAGCATAAATAAAAGTGCGGAGGTAAAATGAATGTATCGAATATTTCTTGATTCAGCTCGTACTAGGCCGGTGTTTGAGACTTATGTGCAAAGTGCTTGCCATACCTGGGAGTTTCCAGTGCCAGGCGATTCATGGCTTGTTGCCTTGCATGAATGATGTGTTTCGCATACTCTAGATCGGCAGCTTTTTCACTCGGCCTAAACCCACCAATGCTTTCTCAAGGACGTCGCCAATCGCTAGGTTAAAAAGGAAACCTGAGCGAGTTTCGGTATTATAATGCTTTAAAAATCCCAGCTTACTTTCCGCCTCTAATCTCTCAACTTATATTTCCACAGGCTTTTGTGTTCGATCAAGTCGAAAGTATAGGAATGCCACGATGTTTGATCTACCAAACACTGGGTATTTTCGAGCGACGCACGAAGTGTGGAAATTTAATTACTACATCCAGGGTCTGCACGAAATCCAGAATGCTTTGCGCGTTTATTCTTTTTCGTTGGTACCCTGACCTTTAAAACAAAATGAAAGCCCGTATTTTAGGAACCGCTGCATGAGACTGATTCCCCGAGCATTTCCCCATGAATCTCGCTGTTCATTTTAAGAAATCGCTCTAATTATTGATTCTCACCAGGAGGTCAGAACGTATTTCTTAGTCTATTTTTTGGCAAAAAACGTCTGTCATGCGCCCATAAGAGTCCAAGCATGATATAATAATAATAATGTTACTAAGGTATCAGAATCTGTTGTCTCGTAGAGTTTAGGTCCAACAGTTCGTCTTGGATCTTCGATTCAGTGTGAACTTCTATAAGAATTGCCTGTGAAATAAAGCGGTCCAGTTCAACAGTGCCCCAACATGTTGCGTCCATCGCTGTCAGTGCCTTCTTGTATGTTTAAATCCCTGCGTATCGACTCGCTAAAATTTTTCAAATTGACCACCCGTGGTTTTCATGAGTTGGAACAGTTTTCTAAAATTGCCTACAGCTACGGCATATTCCATAGCCTTAGACTTCAGTAAACGTTCCCGTTCATTTCTCATATTGGCGTGTAATAAGTTTTCGTAACGCATTATTTATGCTATCAACAGAAAGCAACCAGCGTTGGTCCATTAGTTTGATAACATTCGTAGAAACCCAGTGTTTGGCTACTTCAGAAGTCGGTCCACAACTACGCGACGCAGCTGTTGCTACGGCGGATTGTATCCCAATCAATAGCTCATTGATTTTATCTTTAGGAACTTGGGAAATATGTAAAGTCGAGTTGGCATGGAACACACTGAAAACCGTGTTGATTAAGCCTCGCCAAATCATATCAAGAGCTTAACACATGTTAATGCGTGATCAGATTATAGATATGCGCTCGATTAAAATCGATAATGTTGTACATGCCACGAGTAGTTAATTGCGATATGATGAATTTTTGTGAACGAATTCTTTAAAGAAGGAATTTACCCGGAGAAACAGGGACGCTTCTAATGGCGAAAATTAGTGCTTGGTGATAAGTTCCGATTGAAAGTTCGCGACGGCCAATTCCAAGACAATCTAAGTCAAGCCTTCTACCCAGGATGATATAAAACCCACGTTGCTCTCTCTATCTATGATTGTGTTTTCACTCCTCGACGCAAATGCAATTGGTTGCGGTAGTTTTTGGTGAAACTCGCAATTACGAGATCAGGTCATGGGCAACAATATAGCGATATACTGCAAAAAACAGACTTCAACCGGGATTCAGTATAACAGTGCAGTCTCAGCTCTCACTCAAAACGATTCCGAAACAAGCTAGACCGGATATTGCAACACTTGACGTACGTAGTACAATTAGCCTGATCAAACACGTCTGTGTTTTCATGGTTACGCTTACATACGGTACTACCAATTTGCTTAAGCCGAATTCGAGATTTGGCTTAAGGAACCTCTCTCTGGAACGTTTCGTTGATATAATCTGACCCACAAGGCAGCGGTTGGGTTATTCTGGTGTCTTTCAATTAGCCTTTCCAGTATGAGTGGCTCTGTTGGTCCTGAGAAGCCGACAAACCGCCCCACCTTGTGGTTCGGTCCCATCATGCGGGTACTTCAACCGTATAACTGCTTTCACGTCTACTGATTAGTTATTCCGATTAGTGTGTTTGCGTGTTGAAAAGTCACTAGTAAGCTAATACTTGTTTCCAGTAGGTAAAACAGCGATACTGGACGATGTTCTTTAGCGATTCGGTTTATGCGTTATCTCGAAATTCTTGTTAATCATAAGGTTTTGTTTGCTGACTGGACGATCATGAATGATCAATGAGAATTCGCTTATCCAGTTTTCCTCGGTTTGGTGACCACTCACTAACTTGCTCTTCCGCGATAGGTCTGGAAGATGAAACTGTCCAAATGCGAAAAATTTGAGTAAAGTTCTCCGGTGCAGAGCATCGAACAACAATGATGTTATGTGCACTTACGTTGCCATTGAGATCCTTGTGGATCAGATTTCCAAGAACGAGTGGATGTAGCCTTATTTACGTTATGCAAAGAGTGTTATTTCTCCGATTAAATAATAGATAGTGCCGAAAACTGATAAGTCAAGCACTTTGATTGCCTCAACGAAAACCATTTGTTTGCTGTAACCGGATGCATCACTGCTGCAATTTATTAGCATTGCCGTACAGTTATCTGTTAAAATTGATCTTTTACTTCGCACCCGTTCTTTCCCTCTTCGTAGCCGCAACCTTTTCGATAGCTTGCCGATTTCTTAACTAAAGAGGTTTTGCGATTTCCCATACTGAAAACGTATCCAGTGTTAATTCAATACATATTTAAATATCAAACGCAAGCTCACCTGTGTTGGCGAAAGATTACCGAAGAATTTTCTCGGGAATGGATACCAGTATACGTTTGGATACGCCTGATAGCCGTTCAAACTGGAACCCTTTGGCGTACAGCATTCGTTACAATAACATACGAACTTGGGTGCTTTTCTACAAACAACATTTTCCACCCAAACCGGTGATTCCAGTTTTTCATAGGCAGCATGGCCGTGTCGAGGCGATTCCGCGTGCATCATAAGCGGGAGCTCCGGGGATGGAATATATTTGTTTACAGAAGTTGCGAAGAAATTTTGCTCGGATTCAGAGTTACTACCTCGCATTTGCACAGTATCATCCTTCGAGTTTGTGTTTTGGAGTTGCCATTTTGCGGTGTCATCATTTCGGTTGTGTATAGAAGCTTTTCTTACGTCTGGCAGAATTATTTTCTGATTATTTTCGTCAAATGGTTTGTTGTCGTTGGCAGGTGCGTTTAATTCTAAAATGCCTGCCATACCAGCTTGATGCTGCAGACTATCTGGGATGCAGGTAATAGACGGTGGTTCGTCGAGTTCACTAAATGATGGAAGGTTATCACATTCCAAGTCCGAAAGTACTGCTTTTGGTGTTTTAAGTGTTGCCAAAATGCTCCTTTCGTCCATCGTTCTTAATGGAGAGTACCTTTAATTAAAGTGGGATCGTTTATTATTTTATTTTACAGGTACTATATATATATCGATAAATAGAAAATATCATGTTGAAGAACTGACGTATTATCTTAGATCAACAAAGATGGCTGCCGATCTGTGTCAACCTGCCTGCTTCTCTCATTCCAAAATTACTGCCGCACATGCTTAGTGAGCGCGGATATGCCATTACGAATCCCGTTACACAGTATAGGTTCCGCTTATCGTCACCGAATGCTTGGCGACACCATCGGCAAAACCCATCAACCGAGACCTGGGAAACATTCCGTTTACCGAGGAACAAAGTAAACAAATTTGTCATCCAAGACAAGTTGTGCTTCCAAGAAGTGATATCAAGCATGATGGAGCGAAACCCCAAAATACTATATCGTATGGTTAACGATCAAGCTAAGGTGAAACCTGGAGTAGCGTCCGTGAACACATCAGCGGGACCAACAACAAAACAACCTGCAGACAGAACTGCTGATGCTTTAGCCACGTTGTATTCATCGGTATTCAAACGATAGAAATGCAATACACAAGCCCATAATCCAACACTTTCAAACCGGTTCCATAAGTGAAATAAGTGGCACTGAGAAACGCGTCCTATCCAAGGTTTTTAATCTAAAACCGGAAAGTACTCTGGGGCCGACGAATAACCCCGAAAATTGAAGCAATTTACGATTTTGCTACAAACCACTAACTTACTTAGGTCGAGCCAAACACAAAAAAACATGGCAAGTGGAGAGTGATTCCTACGAGATTGAAACGAGAGAATAATTTCTCCAATACACGGTGACGAATCGCCTACGAGGTTCCCAATTACAGACCCGTTACTCTGTTACCAGTGATTTCAAAATTACTCGAGCGACTCATTGTTGACGATCTAATGAAACATTTCGAGAATAATCAGTTGCTATCGAGGAACCAGCATGGATTCAGACGAAGTTATTCCTGTTTGTCTAATTCACTGGTAACGCTAAATGATTTGACAAAATCGGTAGATGAAGCACAAAAAATATACGCCTGCTACTTAGATATATCTGAAACATTCGATCGTGTTGACAATTCCATACTACTGCAGAAGCTTGAAAGGCTTGGTATCACTGGAAAGTACTGAAATTGGCTGAAGCACACTAACAATCGCCACTAACCAGTACGGGTGATGGGTGCTATTATCAAACCAATTGCAGCAACTAGCGGAGTTCCCCAGTTTCAGTCCTTGGGTTCGATTATCTTCTGCGTTTAGGTCAATGAAATACCGGAAATGTTCCGAACAAAGCCTCTTTCTTCTTTTTTTTCTTTTTTTTTGTAACATTTCGTTATTTGCGGACGACAGTAAAGATTTGGAGCCCCAGCATTCGTAAGGTCCGAAGACTGTCTGCTATTACAAAAGGATCTTGATACGCTTCACAGCTGGTCGTTGGAGAACAAACTGCCGTTTAACTTCAACAAATGCAGGATCATGAATGTGGGGAATCGAGTATAGTTCACATATCACATAGGTTCGCATGTCCTTGAAAATTGCAGTGAAGAAAAAGATTTGGGTGTCTGGATAAGCTCCAGCTTAAAAACATCACTTCAAACTAACAGTGCCTTTAAAAAAGCAACACGTGTTCTAAATATACTCATAAGTGATTTGGAAATTCTTAGCCCCAGATATTCCCCAAGGATCATGAATACATACTGAGACCAGTCTGGAATACGGTGTTGCAGTCATGGCTCCGATGGCTCTGCGCTCAAGGCAGGGATGTGGAAACTATGAGCGGAATCTATCACCGCACTGCAACAAAAAAAAAAAAAATACTAGTCTAAGCATCGCAAAAACTAGCAGCCATATAAGAAAGGATAGCCCTCAACGAATCTGCTTCCGATTTTCCCTATCGACGAATTCAGAGAGAACTTATCTTACTTTTAAAAAACATCATACACTTGAACAATCCCTTACATTGGATTTATCTCACGCGAAGGGATACGATGGAATGATCGGACTCATGAAAGTGCCGCGTAGTACCATCTGCCGCATGAACGTCGAAGCCAGTATTTACTCTGTCCGTGTCTGTTTTACTTGGAAAAGTTTACCTTCAACCGTTGCTCACGCCACTAGCTTGCATGACTTTAAAACGAAATTAGATGAATTTTTATTGCATTATTCGTTTCCAGAAAACTTATATACTGCTTAATCTATGTTCTTTTATTGTTTATACACTTAAATTTCAATTTTTACCATCCTATGGTTGTTGTTAAGCTTGTTGCTTTATAAACCATTAAAAACCTTGAATATTTAATAATAAATCCCAAGTTATCAAAGTTATACTTCTATTCCACTGCTATGTAAGGTTCTTACAAAGAACAACGATGTTCAGATACAGAATCACAAAGTGATTACTGGTCAAGCGCTCGAGGTGCTTATAAACAGCCAATGTATTGTGGTGCTCACATCCCCATCCCTTATAAGGGATATAAGCAAATTGTGTCTCTCTTTACAGTCGAAGATAACTTTATCTTATTGATCAAGACCATGACTAATAATTGAAAATGCTCGCTAGCAACGCGTCTGTCAATAAATTACATTTTGTTTTATACCCTCTGCTGGATGCGAAGCTTTGAGCATTTTTATTTACCGTAAATTCAAGTCTGCATACTAGAATATTGGTGCTAGTTATTTGATTAATACATGAGGTGATTCTTGGTCAAGCGCTCAAGATGCTTAGAAACAGCCAAGGTATAATTTTGCTCATTCTCACTTGCACCTACACATCGCGGTTCGTTGTACGAACCCTATTTAACAATAGCATACAAGTTTAACTTTGTTTACCACATTTCTACTTTTTAAAGACTCACTGAACATAATCTTACTGTATCCACATAATAACGGCAAGCAGCTAGAAACCTGTAGTGATTTGTAAGTGTTTCGGTGTGTGTGCAACACTATACTTTGAATCATACACGGATGCCTTACAGCAAAATCCATATATAATTTTTAATAAATTCAATGTGCTAAGCGGTTAATATGTGAGAACTGAGCTATGAAATTGACATCTATGGGCGATGTAGCTCGTTTAATACGTGCTTGATATTCCACTTTTGTACCAACATAAAATATCATGAACCACATTTTTGTGAACATCTTACTTGCAAAAGTTTGTTGCGGTGTGCAGCTTCTTGGTTTAGGCAACTTTGAAAACACGGATTTTACGGATAAAAGTTAGAAAAAACGTAAATGGGTTCAAAATGTGTAGTATTCCAGGTGAATATCGATGTGTCGTTAGGATATGCCGGACAAGCTACATATACTCTAGTTTTCCGCCTTGGATTATATAATCGACTCTAATGTTCTAGTATTGGTTAAGTTCCGAGTTCAATTTTGGGCCACTGATGAAATTACCAGGCTATAGGAATGATTCGATAGGAATTGTTTATAACCAGTTGCGAATAAATATCTGAATCTGTTACGTTTCAGTCTGTTTTTCTGCAATACGATTAGTTATTTAACTAGTTTACATTTAGGCAACATCATACAAACTACACTTTTAAAAATGATGAATAATGTACCTAGATTCGTCATCAGTTCGTATTCCGATCTCATCCGACCCAAGACCTTCCACTTCGTTTTTCCTTGTTCCTTTTGTAACACCTGATAAAGCTTGTGATGTCTGGTTTAGTGTGCCGGCCCTTTTCGTGTTTGCGTGGTTCTGTCTTGACTCCTCACGTGTCGTCATCGATACGGGGCTTTGAGAATCGCTTGTTTTTTTAGTTGTCGAGCATGCAATTTCTCCGTCCCCTTCTTTAACTTCTTCGTCACCACCATCCTGGCTCAATTCGCGATTGAACAATGCAGCCAGTTTTTCACTTACACCAGTGGCTTTTTTCTGTAATCGTCTTGCAACACGATATATTCCAAAGTACAAACTACACATCACAATCAATGTTGTCCAGAAGTAGCCGATGATCAACGTAGTGTTGAAAATCGGATAATACGTAAAAGATACGTCGCACTTTCCTTCACCTCTAGGTGGCTCTGAAGTCAACTGTTTCCATCCCAAAATTACGGGAGTAAACAGACCAGCAGGAAATAACCAGCTTGCACAAATCAGGCACCGAACCTGAAATGCAAAACATGCAGCTTTAAGGAACTGAGATAATTCATCATATAATATTTTTTGGAACTATAAAAGAGGGTAATCCCCCTAAATTCATTTATGTTGCGCGTATCAAATAAATTGCGTTAACACAACTATTTCCTTTCAAATTAAAAGAAATTGTTCACTTATACCCGTGGTCCTCCAGGGGAAATTTTGTCACTGCAAATCCGTTTCTGAACAGTGAATTGACTCATATTATATATGAGTGATAGGTGATAATAGCAACAGGTCAATCGAAATGAGACCGTATGTTCTGTTATGTAACGTCTATCACATTTGAGCCACGTCAATTATCCATGTATCACACGCACTTGCCGATTTGGTTCCAATTCATCCCTGGGGTAAATCTTTCCAGAGTTATCCACGTTAACACACGAATCACATAATACACGTGAACGTTAATTGTTCGAAACGTTCTCACGTAATTCTTACGAAACCCGGTTTGCGTTTGCTGTCATTTCTCCGCTTCCTGCTCTTGTGTTGTGCCTGGAAATTGGTGTTCTGCATATTATCCGAAAGCTCGCGATTACCGCACTTCTACAGTGTAATGGTCGCATTAGATTTTGAGCCGTTCATTCTTGCTTCAAACTTACTGATTATATTCTGCGATGGTTCCAGTCCGTTTTTAATAAGCAATTCGATCTGTGGGTTCGGTCAGAAAACTTGTAGTTTTCACGCTGCAGTTTCTCACATTACTTGATTTGCATCATGAAACGCCTTGATAGCCGCAAATGTGAGTACAGCAATAAAGGTAGTATCTAGGAACAGAGCAAGCAAGATATTTTATCCCTAAATGACTCTGAAGCAATTTGAGTCAATACCAAAGTTATTTGTGTTTACATATCTGATTTAACCATCAAGCAGCTTATTAACACTTGGACGTTTGAAATTATTCGCCATTTGAGACCTGTATACAAACTCGTAATACCAGATTGTACTCTTTTGATCTGATGAGTACAAGCCAATTAACAATCAGATTGTCAAATGAACCAAAATTTAAAGACGAAATTCGGAAAAAATCAGTCGCTTCACAGACATCTGTGCTTACAATCGGTTTTCAAACACCACGATTAGTTTCGTGTTCAATATCGCAAAGTTTAGCTATTAATTTCCTATCCTTACTTTCAATATTCTCGTTATAA
Source organism: Atriophallophorus winterbourni (assembly GCA_013407085.1). Lineage (NCBI taxonomy): Eukaryota > Metazoa > Platyhelminthes > Trematoda > Plagiorchiida > Microphallidae > Atriophallophorus > Atriophallophorus winterbourni. Next base: position 38,056 of record JACCGJ010015355.1, on the reverse strand, counting down.
GTCTGGGATCCTTCCATGTTGCCTTATCATGTCTGGAAATTTCCATGTCTTATTTCGTGTTTAATGTTCTGAACATTGTTCTTAACGTGGCCAGTTTACTGGCCAGAATAGTCCTATTTTACAAAGATAAAAGTTTCCAAGTTTATCGTGGAAGATATTTGAATGGAACTAACGACGAGCTGTAAGTTTTAACAGAAATCGATTAAAATAATGTTACCACAATTACTGCCGTGATTTTCAACCATAAGGATTTGGGTTATGGGTTATTTTTATTTCCATGTTAGGCTCCAATAAAATTTGGTTTGAGATGACCATGGTTGGTGGACGACTTGTAAAGCGAACGTGTAACTTTATTTCCTTGTGCATTCGCGCAATTGTGATCCTAGCAAAAAATATGAAAACGAGAGTGCCTACATTCAGAAACTGTCTGGATCGTCTTAGTTTAACCGTGTTACTGGGTGGAATAATTTGCACAAGATATTATTATTATGTTGTATGTTATTATATAATCATTATGCTTGTCGCTTTGGCGTTACGAAGACAAAGCTTTGATAACCTTTGACGACAGACTGTATTCCTATTTGCGTTGGCCGGGCTATTATAAACTACATACTCCAGCATTAAAAAGAATAAATTCTATGCTTCGTGACTTGGCACTATTAAATGATGAAACCTTGCTAGCGTCATCGGTCATCCAAAATAAAATATTCTCAAATAAAGTTTTTGTTTCCAAAGCTAGCTAAAAGATATCCAAGCACAGCCGGAGCACGTTTTTAGACGACTACTTGCGATAAATTGATTTTTAACCTCCGAATACTCAGACAACACAATCCAGATTTTGGTAGCCCAGGTCGTAAGGTGTGGGACTACAATGATGATGGTCGGGGGTTTGAATCTCACCCGAATCGGAGGAGAATATGTACTGCTGACGAGCTTAAATAAGAGCAAAACTCAAGTACAGTGCTTCCAATATAGATCGTCGTGATCAACTTTGTGAATATTTCGATGGACTTGGCATGGATGAGTAGTCACAATCATAAACAACTTATTCTTCACAAAACGCGTAAACATTTTCTTCACACTAGTTTTGGCTGATCATTTGGTGGTAGCAACCATGTACACAGCTATTCTCGTGTAACGAATGTCTCCAGTTGTTTAGTGTCGTAAGTTACGTATTAATAAGCGTGATTTTCGGAATTCACGCCACAATTGCGTTAGAATGCTATGAAAATACAACGAAATTTACATTTTTGGAAAATTGACAGATCTGAACGGTTGACGTTTGTGTCAATTCTAGGTATTTAATGATTGCTCAAATAAATCAATATCAATCCACTCCATTAAAAACCTGTGTTTAAAATCGCTTGTATTATTCCGCTTTTCCCACGTGAATTTATTAGATTAACGTGCCTAAAAGCTGCCGCACTGTGATGGGATACACGTAAACTTCAATCAGGTTTTCAGCCCAAACAAACGGCGTTGATATAACCATTTTGTAAAACAATTGCGCATAAAATGTCATAACATGAGCTAATTTCGCATCAATATCTGTCAAACCATCTTGTCTGTATATGAAATACTTTTGATTAGAGCTCATTTAGATTATTCATTTTGTGACAGAGCAATTTAGAGAGTCTGATTGAGTGTTACGAGCAGCCCTTGATGTCGTTTGTTTAATTGTCAGACTATGCATGACCTCAGGATTTGATTGTTTGGTAGACTTATGAGTGAACTACATTGCCTTATGCACAGCTATCCACATCCTGGTTCGAAAACCAAGTTTGAGCCAAAATGGTTCTTGAATCTCTTTTCATGTTATTGGATGCATTTTGTGTAATTTCAGGTTGACTCAAGTTAGAAATGTGATACAGAATGAATTCGCATATTCGAATTTGAATTTATAGATTTGTTGGCGGCTTCGCAACAATTTAGGTATTCGTGATGTGTGTGTGCTGGAAATGCATGCAAATGAGCTTTTTAAGTTATACTAAGTTCCAAATAAATGGGTTGTATATCACTGGATGAACTTCTGGCGCTACATACACGGGGAAACTAACCACGGGTTGATATCTTTACATTACAGTGTACGATAACATGAGTCGACTTCTGTTACCTCGCAGGTTAATTTTAAATCCCGGATTGATGACTATACTACACATAAATCTGACATCAACTTTCTCAATGAATTCATACCCGATAGATCGTTAATAGCAATTTGCACAGCTGTTGCTGATTTAGTTTGAAACATCCATCGTGATTCGTGCAACCAGTGTAACACATACTTAATAAAACCTCTCATGATATGCATCAAATGAAGTGGATGAGCTTCAAATCGCTCAACTGTTGCCATCTTCACTTGAGTCAAGTAGATAGCTAATTTGAACTTATTATCAGAAATCGTAAGCCAACCCATGTTGAGCTAATTTATTATCTGTTTTTAGGCACTCACGCTAAGGCATCATCATATTGAGAATAGACAATTCACTGTCACACAGTAAAATTCGCAAATACATATTGTTTCAGGAAATGCGCCCGGTAGAATATTGTGTACGTAAGTGAATCAACCCAGTAGCTATGTTTTTAAACTTAAGAAACAGTTAACAAAACGCCTGATGAGAACGAAGGTTTTCGTTTTCGGTATTTCACATAAAGCCTGGGCCAACAACGATATCGACCGAACCAGCTTATGCAAGAGCACGTTAAGTTGATTTTTATTTCATATTTTATGTTAGTCAGATCAAATTCTGTTTCTTACTCTTGGTGCAAAATCATGATCGTGAGCGTAAAGTACATCGACAGCTCGTTGCTATACTTCCCAAACAAGATCCGCTTTGGTCATCAGCAAATCATATCTGATTCGTGGATACTCGAGCGGGAACAAGTGGAGGTTCGTTCGACGTTCTTCATAGCTCAACAATTTAATACTGACAACCATTTTGTTGCACGGATTTTCACTCGCTCCAATGCATTGCACTTTCCGGTAGTTAATGGTTAGACAGCTGAAAATCAATACTCAAGGATGAGTTTGATGTGCTCGCAGTATAACACCTTGAACGTACCCGCTGTTATAGCAGAAAACGGTCTCTACATTGCCCATCGAAAGCGGTTTGCATTTCCAAATTTCTTCATGGCTGAGTTACAAATCAAACGACAAGACTTGAGTGTTTTATGTAAATAGACTCACCATAATAATTGTTTAGATTCTTATTCAAAAATCACCGACGAAAGTTTTTGGGGACGTCCAATAGTGTCTTGAGATAGTTCAACCACATATTAACTCTGCTCTGTCCAACGAATATTGGACCCAATTGAATTTTCGAGCAATCATCTGTTAAGATTGTTTCAACCAGTCATGTTAACCACATGTTAACACCATGACCTTGATGTAGTAAAAGATGTCCGTGAACGAATTATTAATAGTTTAACGCTTTCGCATCATAAAAATTTCTTGCTGCATTAGATGACTTGTGTTAATTCGTTGATTTATTTAAAGATGTTATGAGGGTAAAAATGTATGCTCTACCGGACAAATAAAAACGGTAAACCCTGTCGGAGGATAAAAATTGTCATAAAGATTGGTCATCCATAAACGCCTTGAGTGCTTGACCACGAATCACTATGTGATTCTGTGTTTGAACATCGTGGTTCGTTGTACTAACCCTATGCAACAGTGGCATTCAAGTATAACCTCGTTTACCATTTATCCACTGTTTCAAGGCTCACTGAACCTAATCTTACTGTCTCAACCTGATGATGGCAAACAGCCAGAAACCGGTAGTGGAGGGCGATTTCGGAGGATTTGAGCAACACATTACATTGTTTAGGATAATTATCAAGCGCAAAATAATATTCATGGCTACATGAACGTGTGGTTTTCCAAAAGCCTCAACTATATTCGATAATATATTGTGCGTAGGTAAACTATTCCACAATATTTTAGCGCGGACAGAAAATGCGGCAGTTAAACTTGCTCGAATGCTGATGCAGTTTAGATTGGTGACTGTTATGAGAGATAGGTAATAAATGTCTGCATAGATGCCTTGTCTTAGTGAAGTATGTTCAATGGAAAATGTGTGCTTCCCCTTTTGTTCTGTGTACAGGGTGCCCATGCTGGTTTAGAATTTCGAAGTGCGTCTCATATGAATGATTAGAAAGTTCAAGTAGTAGTTTTGTCACTCGGCACCGTGGATTCTGTAATAGTTTTCAACCGAAATCCAAAGTTAATACGCCATAAAATGTACGGATTCGAAGGTACGTTGAAATCATAATTCAACTGATATTGCCGTCAAACTAACCTAGACCTCTTCTAAGGAGACACAACATGTTTTCCGCTTTGTTGGCAGCTGGTCAAAATCGTCTTGTTTGACTTAATAATCACACACAAAACGTTTTCGAAAGGGACAGGTCGAAAAACAGTTAAACCAATGTAATATTCACCATTGAATTGACTGTTGAGCGATAATAATCTATATTTCGCAGTATTCGGCGGCATTTCTTTGGGACCAAGCACGAATCTTGTCCAGATATCATTGCATTTCGGTATGTTGGTTGTGGATTTTATCCTGTACCAAAGCTTAGCATTGTGTGTCATCTGTCATTTATATATAACAGAAACAAGGACCAAGGACCGATTTTTGTGGGACATCACATGCCAGTTAAATCTACTAATATGGATGACTTTGACTCGCAAGTACATCTTATTGGAAAGTAACCATCCATCTATCAATGCTTGGAGTTTTTCATCTACTCAGTAAGCAAGGAGTTTCTACAATAACAGTTCGTAATTAGAACGATCAAACATTTTTGAACACTGGACAAATTACGTCAACTGTGATGCCGCTATCCAATAGTTAATACCAGGCTGCTTTAACTGACATAAATTTTGTCTGACAAAATAGTCTTTCCTAAATTCATGCTTAAGCATTCAGGCCATTACATTCATGATATGTACGCAAAGCAGGAGCTATAATAGACTCAATTACTTTGAAGTACACGGGTAATAAACTTAAATAGAATATTCCAGTATTGGTATTTAAATTTTAACACACCTTAGATTGTCGACATGACAGTGCAATGCTTTGGACTTCTTCACAAATGTGTGACTAGAATAAATTTGTATTGTATTCTGTCACTTAGAATAAGGCACATACGTAATTTGTAATACGATGCAATTGCACGAATTTAGTCTATACGGATCACCCGAATACTCGTTCTGTGCCTTATCGCGTTCGCACATCCGTTTATAAGAGGATCTGGACGCTGCTTGTTGCTGGTTATTTTGAAGATTGATGACGAATCAATTAGAAAGACTTTTGGTTATATAAAACTTTCGATATTTCCTGAGCTGATGTGAGTTCAAAGAATTCCTTTTGATCAACATTGGAAAGAGTTAGGGGCGATTTATAGTTTAAAGTTATATGCGTTCGTTGACAGTTTCCCACAAGTTTAATTCTGAATAATTATTTTGAGCAAAATTTATTGTAGCCGCAGTTGACCATAAGCACTATTTCGGAATCATCAAATTTCTTTTTTTCCATAGTATATTTATTACATTTTGCTGTCCTACCGTTAATTTCAATCCCATAAAACATATAAAAACCAAATTGTCGACGGTCCATAGTTTGCCAATTAATTTCTTATAACCCAATTCCCATTGTCATAAATTTCAATTAAATGTAATTTCAAGAATAAAACCGATCACATATTTTAATTGACACAAATTATTAAGGACTATTCAGCATCCGTTTGTCTTTATTAAACTGACAAAATTTTCAAATAAATGTTTAAAATATTCGTATGCTTTAGATGTGGCTGAAATATTGAACTTAGTTTTTACGAGAATCAGTCCAGAGTACAGTTACAATAAAGACAACCAAAGCTCGATTTCATTTTCCTAAATCTTTGAAAAAAGATTATTTTACATAGAAATTTAGAAGATCACAATTTTCAGATTCTACAGACCCTAGTTGGTTTATTCAAAATCCTAGTTTGAGAAACTCGCATCACCCCAAACCTTTCTCGTAGATAATTGCGTTATGCATGACACTACATAGAAAGAATAATGCAACACGCTAGTTCTTCGTTTTACGGGGTAGGCGTAATATAGATTCGCACCAAGCTGCTTCAAATGGCGTTTGTAACAAAGTGGCACATGAAAGCTTTGAGAGATTTGTACATTGGTAAAGCAGTTCCAGACCTACTTCATGCCTGGACACCGGATGATTTGCGGTAAATATTGTATAGCTGTATAAAAGTCTTTCTAAATATTAATTCCTGAGCTTAGGGATATCACTTTGCGAACATTGGGTTTGGCCAAGTTGTCTATTGTTCTATGGAGTTCTTTAAAATTAGGTTCGGGATTCAAAAAGTACATTCTGTTAGATAAGGTAAGAAACAGTATCCATGTTTAGTGAAGATGTAGTTATATTGAAAGTTTTAGATTTGGAACAATTGAAGCGTATTAGCCATGGGCATCGCAGCATACATTATTTCTAAACATATCTAATGTTTTCGGTAGCTAACAGGATTCTCTGCAGAATTTGGAACTTGTAACGTACTTTCATTTGTACCATTTACATTTGCTTATGTTTCCAAGCTTGTGAACATATTATAAAATGGCTGATTCCGTGTAAAATTTACGTTCACGATTTTCAGAAAGGTCAGCTTCTTCACATTCATCACCTTATAACGGTCACAGCAACATCTAATTTCCTCATTGTGAATCTAGCATTCTTACTACTAAAACAAAATATTTATCATTGGTGCTTATATATTATCTATCGCATATCTCCACAACGTAAACGTTTATGGTTCCCTCATTTCATTATTTAATGTACTGAGGTGTACAAAATGGTTTTGTATATCGAATGATTATACAAAACTGGGTACCAAATCTTTATATTTAATAGTCTTGAGCAGGATAGTTTTTTCAAATTTACAGTAATTTAACTTAATTAATTTCTGTTCGACTACCATTCTACTTATTAAAATATTTTCCCTTGTTTTATGTGAACGAGAATTCATTGATCTGACATGATCAAACGTAACATTCAACAATTTTTCCATTATACTCAAGGCAAAAACCAGCTATTGTCTGGAGCGATTGAAACTTACAGCAACTTTTTCTATGATCTGACAGACTGCACAAAGGCAAAGCTTGAATAACTAGTCGTGTAATATAATAAAACATGGGCAATTCATCTTCACGCATCACGATCATTCAGAATGAACGAAAAGTCATATACTCTGATCTGTTTTCAAATGCCATTTAAAACATATGGTGTGATTGACTAGATTTAAACAACTGTGCTCAAACTCACACCTACATAATGATGAGTACGTGCAGGAGATGCGAGCAACTGGAAAACTGACCTTGATTATGGTTCTCCAGTTTCGGTAGCTGACAGGAATTTTCACCGAACAATATCGATCCACTGTTATTAGAAACACGGTGTATTGGCTTGTAAGACACGCCGAAAAATCTAATGACAACCAAATGTCACATAGAATTTGGCCTAATGGCCAATAGCCCATTAACTGATACATAATGAACAAATTCATTGAGAATAGACCAATCAGCATATCGGTCACCGCCAAGGAAGCAATGAAATAATTGCTGGGTATACGCAAAGCGGATTCCACAAAGAACGCCATCAGGACGACAATGTTTCCTCCCAGAGTGGCAGTAGAAACGCACGTTGCCAAAACTCCGATTATAGATTTCGCGTAGAGCGGGAATGTTGAAACCTCGGTCTGGTTCATTTGAATTCAGCATTGAAGAATGTTTTCATCCGATTGCAAATTTATAAATTTGCATTAATTTTTGCCCTGAAATGTGGATAATACGTCCTATTTAATCATCAAATTCATCAAACGCCAATTATTTGCAATTAACTTTGAGCATACGAGAGAACGATATCTGCAAAAAATTTTCCTATTTATAGGCATAAATATGACGTAATATTTCGACTATCATTTGTGTGATCTTATATATAATGTGTCCTGAGCTCAAAAATAGAGATTTGCCGATACTAATCATTTTTAAATTAATAATAATAATAATAATAATAACAATATTAATAATAATAATAATAACAATAATAATAATAATAATAAATTTGCTCACCATGCGTTCTGAATCCTTATTTGTAAAAATGCTCCTATTTCATTTAAATACGTTTCAAAAAAGCTAATTTGCATGCATCTCCATCAAACACACACCCCACGACCGGTTTCGTGCTGTTAGCACTCATCAGGTAGGGACAGTAGTATCAGGATCCGCATGCGATTGAAACAGTTTCATTATAGAATAAGAAAAACAAACCTTAATAATGACTAGTGTGTTTAATTGCTTGGTATTTTATCAACAATAAAACAAATGGCTCTTCATTTGACAAACTCAATATATCAACAATCATTTGGCCTCAGGCACTGGCAGCATTCCGTTGGAGTTGATCGCTCGTGGGTAAATTAACGAATACGGAAGATAAATCAATTATTATATTTGTGTCGATTCTTTCCAGAAATGGTTACTACACTTTTTTAAGATTCAAGTTTTATTGGTGAAAAAGCAAAGTTGTACAATACCACAGGTGATACAGTTAAAAGCTAAACAAATCATACTTTCATATTTGCGTCCATGTGCTTTAAAGGAGGAGTAAAATTAATGCAAATCGTGACATGAAAGGAGGAAATTTCATCCGGAAATGTACATTTTGGTAATTTGTTTATCCAGGTATTTGTGTACGCATGAAGAAATCACAAAGTGATTTTAGTAAACTTGTGACAACACAGTATTATTCAACATAAAAGATCATAACGTTTATTTGATCATTCCGTTTGATAAGTGAACAATTTCTGTCGGTAAGCTCTTCCACAAAAAGCATACACGGACTATGTAAAAGTGGAAAGGTGTCTGATTGGGTGGGACTTCGTATGGATTTTTCAGTATGTCAAGATTAGTTCAGCTCGAATGCGTCTGCGATCGAGGGTGCGCAATCCACTTCTAGTCAGTCGCTGCTCAAAGGGTGTATTATGCAATTTTGGTAACCTTATGATAAATCCTTTCGAGGAGCGAGATATCATTTTCCATCCATGGTGTTCAATCTTGTACTGTATAATCAACAACGGGATGTATGTATGGATTGAGTAATTTTGACAATGAGTGGTATTAGAAACGTCAGAAATTTCATCTGAGTAAGCCGAGTACACTGCATGCGCGCTTATAGACGGACTCGCACTGCAGACTTTTTTCAAATTTCAACACACTCTGATAACGACATATTTCACTCAAACGTGTGACTGCCAAGTACGTATGAGAATGCGAACGATTTCCTAACTTGCAAAATTTTACACTTGCTGGAGTTGAAGGGTAGCTTGTTTTAAATTGACCACTGATCCATCTTATATAAATCGGCCTGTAAAAATAGACAATCCTCAACGGAGTTGACGGTCTTCAAAATTTAATACATCATCGGCGAAAAGAATAAGCATACATTGTACCAGTTCCGGTAGATCATTTATAAATATTAAGAACGGTATTGGACGGAGGACTGAACTTTGTTGGACACCGCTCGTGGCTTTAATACTACGGTAAATTTCGCCATCTATTGTGACTTTCAATTTGCGTTCAGACAGATAACTTGCAAAACATGTTAGTACATTTCCAGTGACACTAACATCCTGTAGCTTCTTAAATACTGATGAGTGATCATCTCGATCGAAATCCTTAGATGTATCTAAGTAACAGACGAGTACGGAAATCCCTTCGTCTAATGCTTGCGTCCAATCGTTTAAAGTCGTGAGCAATTTAGAGATGCATGACTATATTTTTGAATCCATGTTGTGTATTAGAAATTATTTCATCGATCTCCAGGTGCCTGATAACAATTTAACAAACTAAGCGTTCCAATACTTTAGAAATCACTGGAGTAGAGTCACGGGGCGCTAATTGGCCGGATCCAAACGACTGCCACGTTTGCAAAATTGTGCAACAACTTCAGTTTTCCAGTTAGCTAGTATTTAGCCATATTTGGTATTTTTAATAAAACCCCAAATCTCCAGCTCACATGACTTCAGAATAGAAGGCGTTATTTCGTCCTTCCCCAGGATTTGTTAACGTTTAGCCTACGTAAGTACTTTGGCCCAACCGTAGGATTCACATCGACATAAATTGAGCTTTTCACCTCTACTGAACTTGAAAAAAGAGTTTGCAGAGACACATCCTTTGGAAAAAGGACTTGCGAATAAAATTTTGCCATTAAATCAGCTGTATCCCCGACAGTATCTGTCAATCCGTCTGCTGACGGAATAGAAAAAACTCCTGGTTTAAGCTTAGTCGCCTTGTTTACCATCGTATAGATCATCTCATGATGTTTTCGCTTCTGGTCTATCAGCATCCAATGGAGATATTGCTTGTCTTCCAGAATTAAGGATGTCACCTTCTTTCGAATATTTCGTAAATGGTTTCACTATACGTCTGTTCGAGTGGTCCTGGATCTAGCCCATGCCAAATTTCGGACAGCTATGCGCTTCTGCATGCGGCTGTGGAGCTTGAAACTAAATGATTTTGTCTATTTTCATACCGATTTATCTTGAAAGGCTGGAACATCGAGATTCTGCTTTCGTAAGATCGAGATGCCTCTTGTCAAACATATTGAGTGCTTCTCGAAGGCCAAAGTAATCAACCCTTCTAATGAGTTTGACGTCATTAGATGCCCTCCTAATGCGGCACACGAATTCGAAGAACAACACCATGTGGTCACTTAGCAGCGGCGGACTATGATGCTGCATCAGCTCAACTGCTGTTGCTTCCGATATTGGAAGCAAATGTAGGATTGAAAATCGGTCGAGGCCTCTCTTTTGAGTGAAAGTATTTCGTGGTTGTGAAAGGGGATGAGATTAATCATCTCGCAGAATTTGTAGTCAAGTGATTGCTGCGGGTGCAATCAGTTGGTGTAAAGCTGTGGAAGGTTGGAATTATCCATTTTCAGTAATTGGATTTCCCTCAGATTTCCGACCTTACGCAATATTTGTAACAACATTTCGTAGTGGTCATCAGATTCAAGGTAAATCAAGGTTTTTAATGGTCTAAAAAGCAACAAGGTTAACAACAACCATAGGATGGTAAAAATTGAAATTTTAGTGTATAAACAATATAACAACACAGATTAAGCAGTATATAAGTTTTCTGGAAACGAATAATGCAATAAAAATTCATCTAATTTCGTTTTAAAGTCATGCAAGCTAGTGGCGTGAGCAACGGTTGAAGGTAAACTGTTCCAAGTAAAACAGACACAGACAGAGTAAAAATACCTTCTACAGTTCAGGCGGGAATGGGGTACGAACAGCACAGATGAGTCGGGTGAGCGGTAAATTACATCTAGAACACAGTTCTATCCCGATTCGATGTGCAAACTACACCATATGGTTTTATTTAGCTCAAACAGTGTATTAGAAACAGTTTTACAGTGAAGACGCTCATGGTAAAATACAGCTACTTCACCGCCTGTTCTAGAGCGGTCTCACCGAAACAGCATCATGTTGGGAATTGCCAGTTTAAAATCATTTACCTGATCATGGAACCGTGTCTCGGTGACAGCAATAATGTTAGTAGAAAACTAATTGCTGAGATGAGTTATTTCAGCTATTTTGTTCCATAAACACACACACAATTAATACTGGCTTTGCAATGTAGTGATTATATGTGGCTGTATCCAACAGGGTTGTCGACAGCAACTTCTTGCGAAATCTGAATCACTATTCAGAGCTTCCAAAACGTCTTAACAATCGTTTATATGGAAGGTGCGGTCTACCTAAATTTGGATTTTCTCATAGAGTAGACATTTAGGATTACTAACATTTTTAATTCCTATTTAATACTAGTCCGCTGAGATGGAAATTACTACGACACCTTCGACTACGCTGTCAGAGCCAAGTATTCATGCCATGAAAGCAATTAATATATACCCACACAAACGCCACAATCTCATGTTTCACACGAGTGAAAAACAAGCCTGGTACGAGAATAGTTATTGTGGCGTATTCCGTATTTGAAACCTTAGTCTTGTGGTTTCCCGTGGTGATAAGTATTTGTTGATGTTAGCCTCCGTGGATGTGCATCACAATCGCATAATGATTCCATGCTTCGCAGCTTTTAAAATAACTAAACAGTCCGATTCGCGAGTGACATTACTAATTATATTGGGCTAAATATAGCCACCGGAATGGGATGTCAGATCTCCACTCACTGAACTCAGTTGATACTGTGGCAAAAGGATATTAGTCATCAAGCTTGATGACATTAACGGCATAACTTCTCGCTAATAATAATAAACGTTCCGTCCTTTCAGTTTATCCGCTGGAATTTCAGTTAACTTCAGCCCACGTGGAAGAAATAATAAGTTTTCATTGAAAGTGTGATCGATTAATTCAGGTCAAAAGAAGTAATATATGCTCCGATACATCAAACCTTCACACAGTAATGTTAGTTCTGGTAATGAATAAGTTCGTGTGAGCGCATATAAGTTAATCTTGAAAATTAAAATATGTGCATATAGGCGCAGATAAATCGTTCCCGTCTATTTATCCATCTTATTATTTTGAAGGATTGGATCAAAACGTTACATGGTTGTGATGTCTTCTACATTGACATTTTCAAAGTAATTGATCCAGTCCACCAATACATTTTATGAAAGCTCTTAGCGCTCATAAAATAATTGGAATGCTGTTGATTTAGATAATGGATGACCTTAGTGATAGTCATGTCTATGTCAATGTGGGCAGCACCCTTTTTAAAAGAATTGATGTAACGTGTGAATTTTCTCGGCTCTGTTCATGAACTTATTATCCTTTCAGTCATATGAATGATTTAATGGAGGATATAGGTTGTAGATATATATTGCTTGCTAATAATATTAAAATATACGAGCTCGTTTGATCGCTTATCGTAGTATCACATTACAGCGGGATTGGTACAACTTAAACCGTTGATCTAGGACTAATAAATTACAAAATGTTAAATTTCTGGCCTAAAGTCTGCATCACAAATATCTATTTGTCTGGCAAGATTTCATCTAGAATAGCCCAGAGAAAATTTCCTGTGTCCGGGTGTCGTGTAACCTCACACAGGCTTAACATTGCCACAGAGTGTATAATTATACCCACCGTTTTTTTGGTTCTGCTAATAAGGACATCAATGATTCTGACAACAGAAACCCTACACGATCCTGTGCGTTCTTTTATGGACGCCATGGCTGCGGAAGATATCAATCTTGTTAGCAGACTTTTCTAATCACGCAACATAGTATGCCTCGTGTTGAAGGAATTTAAAACACTTCACACTTAAAGACCTATTATTAATTTGTTAACCACGTGGATGTGATTCGAAAATCATTGCTTTACTGCACCTGTATTTACTTCTTCTATCTCGTAATTAATGAGATTTTTATCAAGCTAAATGCTCTTTTATTAGAAATAATTCCGTTTTTTAATCTAGGCTTTTATGCATTCAATTTGTAGTTCTGATAAATGCGCATAGCACTATACGGTTCCGAATTGGTAAGCACAAATCATCCAATTGATAGCGTTGACTTATTCGCTGTGATGTGGAGTATTTCCCTTTGAGGAGTTCTCTTGTGTGGAAGTGCGCTCTTTAGCAATTAACTTGCTTCTTCGCCAATTGAATCGATGTCCTTCTTGGTCAACGTGAATCGCTAATTATGCCTAATAACTACAAAGTACAATTGATGCAACCCAGTGCACATGCTTCTTTATGTCTGTCTCACGTAATTTCCTTCCACATTTCAAACACTGAACTTTGTTTACCACGTTCATACTGTCATTTCATAATCCTCCTTTTAAGTTGTACCTCCGCTTGCGCTGTGTTGTGGTAGATCACTTAGAAAATTTTAACCCAGATGTTGGTATAAAATTTGCATAATTTTCGGAAGCGTTTTTAATGTATGGGATTGGTTTCCTCACTTGGGTTATCGTGTTTTTGAACAGAAAGGCCTCTGAACGATCTGTATACGGCAAAGTTTGATTAGGTAGCCGTTTCTCTCGAAAGCCTTGAACAGTATTTTTTCAATAATGTTGTCTAGCGAGAGGATATCCGCAATATTTGAACCAAGATATGCGAGACGATGTATTCGTTAAAGCTTACAGTTTAAAAGCCCTTGATTTGAAGTGTTACCGTCTTTGATCAAGGAATTTATTCTGATTGTCATTCTGCAGCGTATTTACCACCGAACCACAAAGCTTGTACCCGGACTAGCTGCTAAACCATATGAAGAACGTTTGAGGAGTCTCAATCTTTTAGACTTTAGCTGTCGTCGACTAAGAGGTGACCTCATACTGATGTACAACATTATGCACGTCCCTAACCATCCCTTGTTCAAACTTTGCACACGCTCGCCACCGCGTGCCAGTCGGAAACATGAACTTACAGTGCTTATTCAATTCAAGACTGAACTGTCGAAGATATTCGTATGCTGTACGTGTAAGCTTAACATGGAACACTCTCCCCTCCATTGTTACACACTCAGCCAACCTGGATATTTTTAAAGCTAATTTGGACAAATACTTGAGAGAAAACCCAAATTTTGATACGATTTACACTACATGAGTTTCCCTGTTCTTCTTTTTCATTGTATATAACTCATAACTCCATCCTATGGTTATTGTTAAGCTAAATGCTTTTTAGACCATTACAACTTTGAATCACTTTGAATCACTTTGAACGTCCGGGAATTGCAGCGAATCAGTGTCTGGAGATGCTCATGGGAGTCAGCAATGATGGTTGCATCGTCGACAAACAGCAGCTCATAGATTAACACATCTCGTACTTTTGTTTGTGCTCTCGGTGTGTCTTGATTGAGAGGCTTGGCGTCACATCGTCTATGTATGTTAATACATCCTGTTCTCGTCCTATAAGCGTGATTCAGTAGCATAGTAATTAGAATGACAAAAAATGTTGGAGAAATAACACCTTTGTTTGATGCCTTTGTGAATTTTATAGACTTATTAACTGCAACTGTTGAAGTGGACTGAACACTTTATTCCAGAGTGGGAAGACATAATATGTTTAAACAGCCTTGGGGAAATAACCATTAGATAATGCATTCAAAAAACCTCTTGGCTAATGAATTCGGATTCTTTCAATAAATTAATAGAAACTTTTTCATTGTGGCACACTGTTCCCGAAACTTTTTCTTGGTGTTGATTCAGGGAAAAGAAAAGATATGCAGTTCATCTTCCGTATCCGAATCCATATTGAGTTTGAAAGTAAATTATATCAGATAGTTACTATAGACGCATCTGTAATTTGCTTACATCATTTATAAAATAAATTTCTCGGTATTTTGTTGCAGTTAACTTTATAATTTTTATTTTTTAAATAGCGTAATCTTGTGGGACAAAGTGCTGCCAGAAATGTAGGAGTAATTGATGAAGTGGTTGAATTAAAGCCTTTCTACAGTGTTTGATAAGATCTGATGTAATTCTTTTGACACCACGGTCCTTTAATTTCGCTAAGCACTCGACCACTCTATTGAATTCATCAATATTGGTAGAAGTATCTATTTGGTCAATGGTTTGTAAACACTTCACATTTTCAAATGCATGTAGTCCCTTGAGTAGAGAGAGGAGGTGATCGACACGGCTTTCTATCCGCTGAGTTTTGTGGCAATCGGGTTACAATAATATGAAATACAAGAAGCTGTTTGAAGTTTGGTTGTACCAATGACTCCTGATTTCACCATGCATACCCTAAAATTAACAGAACGCATATCGTTTTGATACCGAGGTCAATTTCACTATAATAATCATTTTCGCACAGATTAGCAATCAGCTCAACCTCAATTCTTACTTAATTCTTATGCTATTAATAATTAATTTGATGAAAACAGGTGAAAATATATATCAGATAAATCCTTTTCACTTATTATGTTTCTCTTTGATCAATTATTCGAAGTTTGACTCAATCATTTACTCCCGACACGTTATTTTCACATTTTAAAACTTCTAATTTCCTAAATGGTAACACTCTTCGCAACATTTAGGAAATTCAAATTTCACGTTGTTAAAATACGTTTTAGTTCGCATTTATGAAACAAAATTCTGATAACATTTTAACTTCGCGAAAATTTTCGAGTGGGACAAAGTGTATCAATAGCTGTTCGAGCTTTAGCAAATGCGAGTTGCTCAATGTTACATTGAAAAACATCGAATAAGCTAACAATGAAAAACCAAACCATTTTTCTTTGCGTCCAGGTGAAAATTCTATTTGTTTCAAAATTCGTCGATCAGCACATTGTTACGCAGTAAAACAAGTATAATTGTCGTCAATTCGTAGGACTCATGGAATGCATTCATTGCTTTCCCACGAAGTTAACAATGGAAGTTGCTTCAACATTAGTTTTTTCACCCGTTTGTGGAATTATGCTGGATATTTGATTACATGCTTACCGAAATTTTGTCATATTTTCACCCACGGCAGAACATGTTTAGTTATTATATTAAATTTCTAGACCTACGTCTGATACTCAACCAGAAGTTGAGGGCATAGCAGTACTAGATCGCCTGCATGAATCTACTTAATAGTAAAAAAATGATAGAAAAGAATGAGCAATTTTGAAATTGAATCCCATGGCGACAAGGGCTGAAAAACGGCAGTATAGTTACGCTGAATCTTGCAATATTTTAATGTTCAGATCCTGAAAATATAACGGACAGTGTTCATCAATGAGCATCAATGGCCGTTCACGACGAATCCAGCTGATACACAAAGCAAAAAAACTCTTGTTGTAAACGTTGATTTTTGTTTAGAAACCATCTGATGATAGGACAAGGCACGATAATTTTACATTATCGAAATTTTAACGGATATAGTGCTACTAGTCCACCGATAAGGATTATACGACAGCTTGTTTTGGAACACTGAAGTAATTGCAGTCATGTCATGCGGTCGGGGGTTAAAAAACCAAACGAATGATTTAGTTTTTTGCGAAAGAAACTTGCACAAAAAGGATGTGCTCAAATCGAGCCATAGCAAATATCAGAGTATTGAAATTGCAACTTTCAAGAACGCCACCTAAAATAGTACAATGAACAGCTAATAAATTCAAGAAGCATTATTATTTTACATTCCGTACTATGTCATGTTTTCCTCACGATTGTTTCTATCTCCGGTTTCTTAGATACGAAACGGATGATATGATTTCGCACACTGACTCGGTGCTTCGCCGTCGCAGCGTTATTTGTTCACTACTCAACATTAATGAACGTGACGCCAAGTGTGCGCAGAAACTCTATTCTGTCAGCAGATGGCAATGAAACCTGTTCACATTATAAAATTCAAGTATTAAACAACACTTAAGGGCCGTGTATCAATTAAATGTAAACTGGCCAATCTATCTTAACAATCGCAGCATTCACAAGGACCTGTGCGGTTATAGCAAGCATAAAATTGTTCATGAGCATGCACTTTAAAATTACTGTTTGTTCAAACTGACACCCGTGGTCCGACGAAGCTTTTGTGTCGAGCAATATTATTTCACTGAATTTTGCTTCATTTTTTTCGCAAAATTGAAATGTAACAATCGAAAGTTATTCGCTATGAGATATTCACTTTCTGAATTTTTCAAAATTATTACAACGACATTAGTAAAATATGAGTTTGCATCATTTGCGCGTGAAAGGAAATCCTATAAAGGGTATAGAAAAATATTTGAATATAAATAAAAATCTAAAATCTTGCTATCTCAACCATGCGTCACACATTTTAAATCGCGTAATTTGTTTTCGCCATCGCAGCATGGATTTCAATCTCATCGCATTGTTTAATGAATCTTGCATTATTGCATTCATGTTTGTTACTTAGACATTACAAAAGCTTTTGAAAGCGTCCATTACCAATTGCTTCTTCAAAAAATGATACGTTGAGGTATATGTGATCCACTTCTCTTATAATTGTACGACTACCTGACAGATCGCCACGCACGATTTAGAGTAAACGGAGTGCTTACTCAAAAGATCAAAACCATCAGCGGAGTCCCACAAGTATGCCTGCTATGCCCGCTTCTTTTTCTATTATACATAAACGATTTTCCCCCGTCATGTCATCCAAAATAGTCCTGTTTGCGGTTGATATGAAAATTTGGACGCGAATCCGTTTTGCAGATGACTGTCAGAAACTCCAAGTGGATTTGGAAAACGATTCGGATTAGGCGGCTATGGTTTCGGTGTACGACCTAAAGTTATGTGCCGATCAAAATGCTAAAGACGACTTCTATAACCAGTTTCAGTCCGTCGACAACAGGGTAACTGGAAATGACATGTTAGCTGTGGCTGGCGATCGGAATTAACGTACAGGACCAACAGATGCTGGAATGAACCGAATCTATGAAAGATTTGGCCTAGGGCAGCGCTGAGGGAACGGTGATCAATTACTCGAGTTTGTTGCTTGCAATCACTTATGTGAACGCAAATCCATTCCAGCCATATAGGAAACACTTGGTTACATGGTACTCACACGATGGCATAACGTCGACTCAGATCGATCATATCCCTAATCGCGCACGCTTAATGCCCTCAGTGCTGGACTGTAGGTCCTATAGTGGCGCCGAAATGAGGAAAGCAGCAGTCACTGATCCCACTCTCGTACGCACAAAGCTCCGACTCCGGCTGCTAAACCACCAAAGGAAAACTCCTAGAAAGCTTTTAAACTCGACAGCCTTAGGAAACCCAAACCAACATAAGAAGCTTATTGATATTATTGCTGAGCAGTTGTATGGGAGTAAAGTTCAATTTGAAAAACAGTGGTCAAGACTGAATGCTGCAACTCAGACTGCGGCATTTGAAATAGTAGGCAACGTTTGTCGCCACCGGCGAGACTGGGTTTCTCAGAACACCAACAAGCTATCTGCCCAAGCAAGAGAAACCCGAATGAATGGTGCTTCTGATAACTACCTCCTTAGGAGAGCTGCTATACGATCCGCCGGTA
The DNA here is from genome assembly GCA_013407085.1 of Atriophallophorus winterbourni. Taxonomy (NCBI): domain Eukaryota; kingdom Metazoa; phylum Platyhelminthes; class Trematoda; order Plagiorchiida; family Microphallidae; genus Atriophallophorus; species Atriophallophorus winterbourni. Next base: position 19,056 of record JACCGJ010015355.1, on the reverse strand, counting down.
AGGATCGTCAGCTATACCGAGCGGAATCTGCATATGAATTGGAATCTTTAGCGAGCATAAGAGACTTCGAGAAACTGTTTCACCTTATTCTGGAGGCGGAAGTTTTCGCACGAACCTTCAAGATTCATCGGAACAGCTGATATTTGACCTTATTGACATGATAAATAGGTGGGTTGAACATTGCAGTCACCTACTTAATCTCCTGCCAGCTATCAGTACAGTAATTACTGCCCAGGTACAGTACAGTGGCTACCCGATCAGCTGCGCTGCCCCAACATAGTACGATATCTAAAGTGTTTTGCGACGTATAAAGAACGGTAAATAGCCAGGTGAAGACGGAATTTCGATGCAGTACTTTACCTCCGATTTCCATTCGCATCCAACGGTGAAGACTATAGTGGTTTGGCCACGTCCTCCGAAAGACAGCCTCAGCGCTTACAAAAATCGTCCTTGATCCCAAACCCATTAATACCTGGCTGTCAATTGTGAAGAAAGATGTAGACGCCCTGGCACTCTACGCCCTCTGAGCCGTTTGAATGTGGGAACGTGACTGGATTAAGATCTACAACGATCTCGATTCCGATCGACGCGCGTGGGCTTCTTGATTCGAGACATCAATGAAGCAGGCTTATTCACCCGTGGAGCCAGCCGAACACAAGTAAATGTAAGAGTAAGTGATGTGTGTGATGAGACAGTGACACGTGTATATACCTTATCCGTTTACGTCCCAAGTTCCCGAATTGATTGTCAGCAACATTTTTTGCCGTACGTGCTAGATATTTTGGAAATACCTACCCCAACATGCGGTTGACTCTCCATGCCCGGCGATGTTTAAAGCGAAACTGGATTTATACATGCAAAAGTACATCATTCGTGAGCCTTACATTTGATATACTCTACTCCTTTTATACTATTATATTTTTTCACATTTTCATTCATACCATAATCTTGTGGTATTGTAAAGTATTAAATTTTTAACTAAAATTACTTGAATCCTTGAGATTTTATTTCTGATTTGCATTTTTTAAATATCAATTCAGCGCGAAATAATGATAGTGGTTTGTCATTCATTATATACGTTGATATCATGCACAGACTTCTAGATTATTATTAATAACCGAAGCTCATTGGCAGAATAACTGTCCTTCGAAAAATTAAAACTCTTGATATTTGGGCGGATACAAAATTCGAGATACCAGATGGACAATGGAATTAGTAAAAATGGATGAAGTGAGTTTGTCATGTTATCAATTTCTAAGATATTTTCCTAATACCTAAAAAGTCAACATTTGTATCATTCGAAATTAACTTGAAGGAAAATAAGCAGTAAAATACTTTGGAACTTGTTAAAACGTATCTTATAGTAATGGGTAAACGAATAATTATGAAGAACTTGGAATTATATAAATTCAGTGAATATTCATTTAAATTTCCAGGACAGCATCAACAGGTCAACTACATCAGGTATAATATATGAAATTCTATTTTAGTCATTCTAAGTTGCACCTAAGAGAACGAAGCAATTTGATGTTTCCAGTCAACTATAGTTAGATGCAGGGGTCAATAAAATATAATATCGTCTTAATGCTTGTGCAAACTTTGCATGCTTTTAATATTGTTCATAGTGAAACATCACGCCAGTGGTCAAGCTGACCCAGAAATAAAGAATTATCGGTGTTATTATAAAGTGCAGTGCAGGTGAGCACTATAGAATGTGGTTATTGAATTAAATCGACTTGTCGACATATATCCACTATGTGCAATCCTTATTAAAAGCTTTTCTATGACAAGTTGGTTAGCATTTTCTTTGAAGAATAATTTCACTTACTAAAATGCTCATTTTCACGCAATTCCAACACACCACGATTGGTTTCGTGCTATTTGCACTCATCAGGTAGGAACAATACAATAAGCACAAAACCGGTCGTGATGTGTGTGTGATGGAAATGCATGCGAATGAGCAGTTTTATTTCATGGTTATGGGTTTAACCCCATTATACATGTGTTTGGACACATGTGATTGAATATGCTGGTCGTATCAGCCTTATCCAACAGTGGCACACAAGCGTTACTTGTTTACCGTTCCTCTAATATTTCAAGCGCATGCGGATCATGATCTTACTATTCTTACTTGATGAATGGAAACATCACAAAATCGGTCGTTAGGTGTGTGTCAAATTGCATGCAAATGAGTATCTTGTTTAATAACCATTGGTTTAACTCCACTTACATGTGTTTAAGCAATTTATTGAACAGGTTGGTCGTACCAAGCTTGTCCAACAATGAAATAAAAACGAAAAGCTTGTTCCCCTAAATTATACTTGTCACAGATATTTTGCACCGAAACAACATCGCGGTGATCTTAGATAATTCGTGATCAAACAAAATTCATGATCTATTGCGATGATTTCTCAGATGTGATTTCAAAGAAGTTTTCTGAATATGTATCAGTGATATTTTCCACGGTAATTTCTAATTTTAAGGTTCAACTTGCTGAGCGCTTTCAACAAAAACAGTTAGATTCCTAAAACGTGCGTTATTATCAACAAAACCGGAGTACATTTTCAAAAAATATCAAAGTACATGCAACGATTCACACTACTCTATTGCGGCTTGTGATGAAAAAGTGTATCCGACAAATTTTTCCCTAAATTCAATTTTACTTGAATTATTATATTACATTATTAAGCAGGAAATCGATCGTTAGACACTCTAAACACCTGGTTGAACTAATACTTAAAATCTGACCAAAACTGACCGACAACTGACAAGTTGCTATGTCACTATGATTTTACTGGACAGCCTCGTGAAAATGTGAGAGAAATTCGTGACAATAACAAATAAAATGTGTTTAATAAAGCTTTGGGAGCATTAGTTGGTTCATTTGTGGGTTGCAATTTCAGGTTTACAAATGTTTTTATGATATATATAGTATTAATATAACAGATTAGTCGAAGTGTCGTGGATGTGAGCAACACCTAAATTAATCTAATTTTCCCACAAATAAAAACACACCTCTGTATATAATATTTAAACCACTCATTTCGATTAGTTTGGAAAATTTTGTCCTAATAGCCCCACTAGTTTATAGGGAATGATTTTTTCTAATTCCATTTTAACTAAAGACTGTTTGATATGCTTGAACATGGGATTACTGCGATGCATATAGCACTGATTGCAATCGCCCCACCTGTTCCTTCTAATTACAAGAGTCAAATGGATTTGCAATCGACGCAGCAAACATAGGGCGTACTTATCACCATGTCGTAATCGATATGCTCTTTGATTTCAGACGCACTCAGTTTCCATGACAGATTTCGGTTATATGCGAGGCTTTTGTGACATGCAGACAATTCACTTATGGTGGACGAATAAATGTTATCACATGATACTATTACTTGAAAATTATATGCTCTCTCGCAATTGTTTTTTATAGTACATTTTGTTTATCATTTTTTGCAAAGGAATACTTTGTTTTTACTACTATGATCATTAACTGTAAAATAGAACTCTAAATAAACCATATATGAGTCTATTTTTTACAAAATTATTGAATAGAGCGAAGGTTGTTTTTCGGCAATTCCTCTTAATCATCTAAATTGCATACATTTAAGCGGTCCAAAATGAAACACATAAATTAAGGACGAAAAGGGAATCGAAATAACACTTTATAGTGGGGGTGCGAAAAGCATGGTCCTAACCACGAGCTTTCGGCTGATATGTTGAACACGACCCTCCGGCACAACACAAGCGTACGAAGCGCCGAAGAGACGGACGACAACAATCCGGAACTCATAGTAACTCATTTTTGGATGAATTGCATTAGAACGGTTTGAGCAACGAAATTCGCGGAAGTATAGTGAAATTATACGATTGAGAACGGTATGCATTTCGTCAAATTCGGTCTAAAAAGACCTTACGCAGTCAGCACTTGAAGTGAACCGTTTCAAAGGGGATCGAAGTGACAAAGCGGACAGGTATGTTTCAGATCAGTGTTGTGTTTACTAGGTTTGCCTATAAAAGATAGACTTAAAACACATTTCACAAACAACTTTTTTCGTTTCTGCATCCCAATCTATTGCAGCAGGTCATTTGGTAAATTCAATTTGAGCATATTTGACGTGTAAGCTTGTTGTTAAGTTACTGTCTGATTATTGTATTGTTGATGATGTTTATTCTTCTATTAAAATATTTGTTCAATTGATGCCTAATTACATAAAATGTGTGTAATTGTTCTTCTTGAATGTACTCTTCAACAACTTGCTCGAGTGTTCCATTGGCTTTGATGAGGTCTTTTTTTAAGTTTACATTCATTACATTGCATTTACCAAACCGCTCTTGCTGTTTGTTTTCTGTAGTTACTCCAAGCATATTAATCTGATCTGAAATCTAGGTAGACCCTTTTTTAGCTGCTGGCGAGCATATTTAAAAATATTGTTCGCACGTTGAAATTGAATAATCAAATTTCGACTTAATTAATGAACTTTTTGGAAGACGATGCTTCAATCATCAAAATAGCGAATTATTAATATATTATGCATTTCATTTAATTTTTATCAGGATATTCCAAACAAAATTTGTTTGAGAGGGCGTTTAATGGTAATCCAAATTTTGTTGCTGATTTTGAGATAAGGCATCAAATTTTCTATTACTACTACGACTTCTTTAGCTTGAGACAACTTCACTTTAGCACACTCGAGAAATGATTAGATTAAACTGCGGCAATTCCCAACTAATCGATAATGGGAGAACGTTTGCTCTTGATATAGAGTGCCATAGCAAAATGTAAGATAAACTTTAAGTAATGTTAAACAAAGTTATAGTTGTATGGGATGGGGCTGTAAGCACCACAATACATTTAAGTAATGTTATTCGACAAATTATTCCGTCGAAGTTGTTTGTGATGCATCAGTGAAATGTTCATTTTATCGAAACCATGTTCTAAATAATGCATATCGTTGCAATTATTTGTTAGTAGTTCGTAAATAGCCAACTGTGATTTATACGAAAATGACTGAAGAAGGAAACATCCTCCCCTAATTTGAATTTGATAAATTAACCAAATAGATTATCCGAAATAACAGGCGCATGTTAAATTAACCGATTTACGCATTCGAACTAACTATTTTCCGTTTTTGCGCAAGGAATTCTTACCTGTTCCCATACAAACAAACTTGTCTTGCAAACGCTTTCAAGGTTTAACGTAAATCATAGATTAAAAATGTAGTTTTATCCATACACACCACGTGAATCTTTTCGTGCTGTTTGCACTCACCACCCATAGGTATACGATCAGGATGCTCATGCAACAAAACAGTTGACATGCAAAAATGGAACCCTAAAATTTGATGTCCATGTAGGTTGAGACGGATCAACATGTTCTATAGACATTTCGCACTTGAGGATTTGGCTAGGAGTTAGGACTTGGTAAATGATCGTTATGAGAAATCATTTTGATTGCAAAACCGACGACTGGATACAATTTAGATTAACCTAGCACTCTTGTATTTTAATATATACAAATTTCTCATTCATACAATTCTAAGCATGGTTATAATTTATTTGCGTTGAAAATTTATTTTTCCGTTCGATTAAATATACGGCATGAAATTTATCCGATTTCTTATTTATTACCCAAAAGTATCATCTTTCATTTTAACTAGAAGTGACAGAATGAAGAAAGCCATGTATGCTTATAAGCATTAAAAAAACTACTTTCTATTAATGAATTCAAGGAATATTTTCCGGGAAATCATTAGATTAATCGAATATAAAAATGTGTGCGGAAATATTTCGATCTACGTATTTATAAATATTTTTAGTTATTCTCAGCTAAAAATGTTGAAATTTTCAAGCGAGTAAAAGTTTTACCGATGATGTTGTTCATAATCAGTGTAATAGTGTTCATAAATAAAACCTCGTTGTTCAAATATTGAATCATAAAGTGATTTTTGTTTAAGTGTTCGATCTCCCTTTACCTATTTGAATACTAGAAATAATCAGAAAACGATGTTGGTGTGAGGGTAAGAATAAAAATAACTAATAATATCATGTATTTAGGAAGGTTGAAAGTGCCGTTAATTGTGAAATTCGGACTTTATATATGATCAAACAAATGGGATTTTGACCACTAACGTCTATTAATTTTAACGCGAACACAGGATTATATGCTGTTTACCTGTTAACTGGTATCATTATTTCGAGAAGACATTTTCTACTCTAGTGATGTGTTTCGTAGTTGTGAATGAACGTCGTAATATAAAATTATTTACTTACTCACTCACTGCAGAATAATGAATCAAAAATAATTTTGAATATTATAGTAACCAAATTTATGGTCGCTCATATTTTCTGTAGTTGCACGCTAAAATCAGTTTCTGGCTGTTTGCCATCATCATATGTAGACAGTAAGATTATCGTCGGTGCGTTTCAAACAGTGGAAAAGTAGTAAATAGAGTAACAATTGAATGCCACTGGTACTCAAATCGGCCAACAAACTATTTAAAGTATCGATCTACATAATGGATCTGAGTCAACCGTCATTATGGTCTTTCGAACTAGCTCTCAGTGAGACTGGATTCTCTAGAAGGTATGAATGAGACTTTGCAATTAGTTTCTCAACTGTCAAAAATACAAACTATTATATGCTTTTCATTTGCTTAATAGATATCGCAATTTAAGCTCAAAATGTTTGATAAATAATACGGGTATAATGACTTCATAAATTTTCAATACATGCGATCAAACTGGTTGTGGTCTTTTAATTACTATTATTTATCTGTTATTTCTAAAACATTACCCACATGCACAAACGTTTTCGACAAACCTACCGCGTTGGTTCCACCTTCCACAGAATGTATTAACAGCAAAGAGTAGATCCGATCAATGGGTCCATGTCATTTTTCTCAAACTGAAATTGTTCCACCCTGGGAGAGGGGAAATAGTATTTATCCAATCGAGTCGTGGAAAATGTTAACCAATCAGTTGATTCAATGACGAAAATCTGAATTACTCGCCAATTACATGAGCTGAACAAATTGAATTTGTTTTTAGACATCTTGTGGATTCGAAATACGCAAACAAAACATGGAAGGGTATGCGGTGAATGAACAAAAGTTACATGAATCACCACCTAATTACCGAAAATATCTTTTTAAACTGTAAAATTTAGTTCGTTCATTCTAATTTCTGTATAAAGATCGACGACAAACATATAAAAACTTACAACAAAAAGAAGATTCTAAATTCAACCTGTGGTAAACTAGTTCAGTGTGGTCGATAGAAAACAGATATCATTGAAAAAATATTTGGGGTCACAATTTGGTGGTTGACTAATCCACAAAATTTCACATTTCGAAAAAAATAATTAACAACTTATGAATGATGATTTAGTAATAATTTGACTTCATGTATATTTATTTAGTCATCCTCTTTTCATCCTTCGGAGGTTTACCTCTCCAGCCAAAAGTACAAATTTCTTCATCAGAATTAAACTCAATATGTCAATTTTATGTTGAAAAATACAGCAGCGATTGATCAATATCTGTGGCTACGAATGTCTCTTCGATAGCAAAGAAAATATCACATCTCTTCTGCCTAATAAGATGCAAGCAGACAGATTAAACGTTGACCAATGTCCTATTTCACAATAATTTCATGTCAGATAGTTTTGAATGATGTTCAGGACAAACGAAAACTTCAGATAGATCCATGTACTAGTTATGTAAACAGATATATTTGACTAGTCGTTTACGGTAGTAAGCAATTTAGTTATGTCTGATTTTCTGATACTGTGTAGGCATGAGTAAACAGAATATGATTCATGTATAATCATAAAAAGTAGTAGCAAAACACATCAATAATGATGACGGCAAACAGCCAGAAACCGGTTATGATGAGCAAGGGATGATGATACGGGCACCACAGTATATTAAACCAATTATTAATTTGTATAACACTAGAAGACCGATGTAGATTGGCGATTAGCCGGATGAAAACGCAGCGCTCTAACTGTAGCCGAACTTGGTAAAGTCGAAAATTCGAAGCTGAAGAAACCTGTTCTTAGTCAGCGATTGAATAAACCTCAGAGTATGCCACAATGGTACAAACCACTTGAAATAAAAGTTTCGAGCGTCATTCGGCCGTTCTTTGGAAACTTTTTAACGTTTTTCCAGCGTAACCATTACCACACAAACCTTGAACTTGTCTCAACGTACTTCCCTTGATTTCAGTAAATCTGTTGAGTAAATCTTATTTTACTACTTTTCACGAGTTGGAGGTTCAATAAACCAAAACTTACTGATGAAAGAATGACAGACAGGAACTTGTTGCAGAATGTCGGTGTAAGAATGTGACAACACAAATCAATGTTCATCAAAAATCTGAGCGAATTGAATGAATGTTTGGTAACGTACACTTATTTTTTAGCACAGATGATATTGTTAAAACAATTTCCAGCAATAAGAATGCAGTGAAGAAATCACTACCAAATCTCAAAATTTGAACACTAAGTTGAGAGTGCCTCATTTTGTGAGTTTTTGCATGGTGTCACAAATGTGGTAGTCAGCTCCTTTTGTTGGAATAAAATATATTTGGTTGTTGATAGTGATTAGTTTGTTGTTTGTCTAAAAGATAGCATGATTTGCGCTAAGTAATTACAATTTTTGTGTATCAAAGGCAATAGCCAACATATTTAATTTTATTTCAAAGTACAAACAGCTACATCACATGGTATCCTCTGATTCTAATTAAATGATTTCCGGAGCTGTCGTAAATTAGTTTTACTTTTAGTAATTCACAAAATCTACCATGTAGTTTTCAGTTGCACGTCTAGGCCTGTATAGAAGATTGACCAAAACTCAGACAAGGTAGATACTACATCACAATTACAGCGCCGTTATCTGTGGATTTGTGATAAAAATAAGGTTTGGATCAGTCAGTAAATTGTTTTAATCTTGACGCGTTAATGATTTAAACGTTAATGCTAGTTATCATGATTTCACAAATGCTGATACGGGTGTTTCGAATAGCTATTCGTATTTCACGTTCTTAATCTAAAATAGAATATATTTGCAATCTTGCAATCTTTTCAGTTCAGAATAAATGATCACAAATCGAATTTTAAATTGAAAAATTTCCGTAAACAAAATATGATTGAGATACGGTTGCACTATAATATGGTGGAATGATTGCTTCACTGATTTTCACTATCATGGGCACATTATGATGACTACGGTGCTCAGGGATGCTCTCATGTTTTATACCAATCATTCTCTTTACACGAAAGCAGATAACATTGTCAAATGTTGCAAGTATTTAAGTAGCAAATGAATAAGTATAATAATAATAATATAATAATAATAGCTCAGTAATTGCATGCATCCACATCACACGTACGATCACATAATGCTAATTATCGATGAAACCGTAATTTAACGGGATGACTTTGTAACCGTACATTCTGCCATATTATTGCTAAGAAATTTCTGTGCAATCATTCAGAGCAGATTCCGGTAGCTTTTGTCACAAACCATCGTCAGACTAACTATAAAAACATGAAAACGAAATATTTCTGAGCAGCTACCCGCTTGCGCTTCGAATTTCTGCTAAGCAGTTGATAGTAGAGACAATTTGATAGTCAAGTCACAGGAAATTCAAGATCACTGGCTGATTTACCAATCGATGGTGTGTATTCATAATAATGTGCTACGATGTACGGAGTCAAAGCTAGTTGTAAGATGTCACGATATTGGGTTGGATGAAATAGCGTATTTAAAAAGCCGGGCTAATGGCGTCTAGTATTTTAATATGGCATACTCGGAGACATCAACATGGCCTGCTCAAGAATTTTGACGAGATTACACCCATTTTATTCGATATTTAAAAATTAATGAGGGTTTAGACAATGCTAGTATTCGTTGCTAATTCTCGAAAAGAGGAATACCTTGAAAATTAATTCACTTGGTATGGCCAGAAAAGTAATCTTTTAAAAACTCTCGAATTGCGAACGTTAAAATGTCATGCTAGCGTTTATTCATCCGTTTTTGTGGTCAGACTTTTCGTTACCTCTTCATCATTGGGTGTAAATTTCCTTGTTCATTCGATACATAGATTAACTCAACTGATGAGCTTTCCGATTTTGTTTAAATTATGGTCATTTTGCTACGATCTTAATAACCTTCTCCGCCGTAATTGTAATATCCTCGAAGGTTAAACATGTTTTGAATTTTCTCCGCCATTTTGTTAGTTATTTTTAGTACAACAATGTTTTGAGAAGTATATTTTTAGGTCTCTGTGGTTTCAACCGTTGATACTTATTGATCAAAATCTTCGTTTGATGCATTTGTGGATGACCCTGGTTGTATTATGCCCAAATTTGTCTTTCAATGAAACGAATTCTATCGTCTATATCTGATGACCACAAACAACCAGAAACCAGTTCTTGTTTTCAGAGCAGCAGCACCATGCTGCACAAACTTGTTCTGTTTGTGATCACCCGCTGCTCCTTAATTTACACATAAGATTAATAACCCGGTGTGGCCGAGTATGTTTATTCAGACTCATAATATTGCACGAATTAAAGTTATGGACTGTATACAACACAATTATTGGAAGCTAATTCCGCTGAGCTCCTCATCGCGATGGTAAATATTCGACCCTGAATTCTAATTAATCCTACCAGCAGGAAATGTTGTTTTACTTATAAAACGAGCCGTGGTTAAACATATCTGCTGTCATAATATTTTTAACGCATTTCGGTTAGCAAATTCGAACTTTGGTCAGATTTCGTTCTATTTTTACAACCAGAATATTCGATCACTGATATTGAATATTAATTACCACAGTTAAGTTGAATTTTTGAATATAAAATCGATTAAGTTTGTAAAAATGATGTTCCAATATTAGATTATAGTCAAAATGAGATCAATCTTTGCAGCGAAATGATTCGCTTTACTAATTGGCAATTAAACGTTTACAGCATATTTTTGTGAAAACTACTTTTCATGTTACAATAATTTAATTTTGTTTAATGATTTTAATCAGATAATGAATGTGTTGTTCCTACTGTATAGTTGCAACCACACAGTCACTTTTTCACTCATCGCAGCCCTCCTTAAATTACGAAAAGGAGAGGGAATTATGATCATTTAGGCAGATAAATGCAAGGCAACCGTTATTCTTCTAAATGTGATTATACATATAAGGCAGAATCAAATCTTGCTGAAGGCCAGTATAAGGTTATTGACAACCGTAGATCTACGACCATTATGAATGTCTGTAAGAGGTTTGTTTTAAGATACCTGCGAGGAATTACGCAAAAACTTGGTAAAAGATCATGGTTCATGCCTTACCCAAAATCTGCTTAGACCTCCAGATTCTATGGACTTCCGAAGATACATAAGGTAGGCGTCTCCTTAAGACCCGTTGTAGACGGAAATGGATCCCCAACACATGAATTGGCTTATTAACTTGTTCTGTTTGTTATCACCAGCTGCTTCCAAATTTATACATAATATTAATAACGCAGTTTTGGTGAAATTGTTTTATCCAGACTCATCAACTTGCACAAAATTACGTCACTCAAAGTTAAGGGCGTTACACAACACAAATATTGGAAGCTAATTCCGCTGAGCTCCTTATCGCGATGGAAAATATTCGACCCCGAATTCTAATTAATCCAACAAGCAAAAAAATGGATTTTTACTTAAAAACGAGCAGTGCTTAGCAATGAAAATACGAACGGATCGAAATAGCTAATTTAAAAACTTTACATCCCAAGGAACCGTGAATGTCTGGTTATTTTAGTCTATACTTGGCCATGGTTGGGCTTGGAACAAGTCATAAAACACATTAACGTGATTAGATTCCTATTGTATTGCTTGAAATCTTTGAAAGTTTCCATTTAGTCGGATCGTCTGAGAAATAGGATTCTTATAGCAAGCCTCGCAAAAGGAACATGCATTTTTATAAGTCAGCAGATAGCTGAGGAACTAACTACCATAACCGAAGATAACCGAGGGCGCATCACCTCTGATATGGGAGAAATCAAACTAGTAATTCAGCCGAGACGTAGCACAAATAGATACATGAAGCATCATTGACTTACGCGACATAGATGCTGATATACTGTATAATGTCAAATGGAGAGCCCTACATGTTGAGTGATCAAATTCGCTGAACTTGTTGGCAATAAGGTAAACAGGGTTGATATATGCTGAATCATACGTTTACCACTGATGGGTAAACTGATGGGTACTTTGAAAATTTGATAGACGACAAAATTTCACAAAAACTATTTCGTCGCTCTTAATTGCATTGCTATTGCTCAAACATATCTGCTGTCATAATATTTTGAAAGCATTGCGGTCAGCGAATCAGAAAATTCGAACTTGAGTCAGATTTTATCCTAATTTTACAACCATCATTTTCGATCATTGATATTGGAAATCATTTTTCACAGTTAAGTTGAATTGTTGAATATATTTGCCAAAAAATCGATTAAGTTTGTGTGAATGATTTTCCAATATTTGATTATAGTAAAAATGTGATCAATCGCTTTACTAATTGGCAATTAAAAGTTCACAGCAGATCTAAGTGAAAACTACTTTTTAATTAACAATAATTTAAATTTTTAATGTTTTGAATCAAATAATGATTGTGTTGTTCCTATTGTATAGTGACAATCGCAATTCCTGGCCAAAATTGTGCTTATTTAAAGAGATCTATACATTTAGTTCAAGATAACAAATGTTGAACGATACCATCTACTCGATTAACTATTTTCAAAATGCTAGTGCTAACATAAGGTTTTTTGATGTATCGATGTATCGAATCGAAATCTGATTCAGAAAATGTCGCAAAACCTGACTGTAATTTATTTATTTAACAATCGATTGCCTTATCAGATTAGTGCCTAGTTTGTATGTTATGAAAAACTAATATTGTACTGTTAGGGATATTGCATAAAACGACAATGAATGCCAACAGGTACCGTTTAACAACAGGTGAAATGGTTCTCTGCAACTCAATTTAGTGTCTTTTTGTGAAGCGTAATATCTGCTTCCGATCAGCAAAAAGTTGCTCACTTTTTTGATAACATTTGTTGAAAACACGTTCGTGTACAAGCACAGCGTAGATCATTCTCACAAAAGGTGAACGAGAACATTAAAAATGGAAAGGCTATTAGATGCAAAAGAGCACTCCAAAACTATTTGACTGCAAATGTAAACGCTCTTGATTTTGAGACGTTCAGGTTGAAAGAATGAAATTTGTTCGCTTTCAAAGTAATTGGTCTAATGGAAATGTACATGAAATTGCATGAAGACAATTGTGTAACTCGCGCTGTAGTAGAATTAGGATTTTAGATTATAAAAGACTAATGACAAGGAACCACCATTGCTTGACAGCTCAATTTTCAAATAAACAGTTTTAAATGGTTGAAAATGGATGATATTGCTTGCATAAAGTGATGCGCAACAATCCTTCACTAAAAATTATAGTAAACTTTGTTTGTATAAAGATGCTCATTTGCATGCATTTCCATCAAACACAACCCACGACCGGTTTCTTGCTGTTTGCACTTATCAGATACAGACATTACGATCAGAAACCACAGGCTTCGAAGCAGTGTAAGAACGGTAACCAAGTTGCACTCGTAAGCCTCTGCTAGATAAAGTTGGCAACCTTGATTGTATTAATAAATTTGGATCGATATATAATATCGTCGTGATAGAGTAATTGATAAAAGCATAAAAGTGATTTCAACGTTAAGCTTGCGTTCTATCCCTACCGGACGAGTGTACACAGCGAGAAATCGGTTGTGGGGTTTGTGATAGAAATGCATGCATATATGAATATTACATACTCAGATTTTTTTAGTTCTTATATATATATATATATATATATATATATATATATATATATATATATAACCGTATTAAAATGGCTTTACCGCACGTGTAACCTACCCTACGATGAAATTCCAGATTTACCTGATAACTAGAGCTTCTGGAGTACGACTGTAATTCATTCTATAGACATTGTCAAGACAACAATTGTAACGCTGTTGGAGTAATAAAAACATAGCCAGTAGCAAGAGAGCACTTCTGTATTTCTGCTTGCTCTGTTTGATATGAGACAAATGCTCCGTAAATTCGTCTCCCTTTATAGTGGTTGGTCTAGATTTTGATGCAATAAATTATGATATTTAGTACGCATGTTAAGAATTCCATTTTTTGTTCTTTGCCGTCAGCTTGTGTTTACCCCAGGAGAGAAGTGAGGTGACTTATAAATCCACCTGATTGTCAAACTGATTAATCAAATATTAGATAGAATATTTAAACCACAACGAGGGAATTAGTGTTTCGGTGTAAGCTTACGATTATCAGCAGTGGTGTTGCGATGCGATAAAAATCCTCTATTAAGATGTTTGTCTGGTTAAAATTATTTTCTTACAGTTATTTGGAGGGTGAAGAAAGAGGTTGATTAAGTGACTAAATATGCTGTTGAGTGGGAGCAATGATGGCTAAAAGGGAGAATGAGTGTATTTAAGTATTTTTCAATTTTCTGATTTAATTCGGCAAGATAACTTTGTTTAACTCTGATTTAAAAGCTTGCTCAAATAAAAATAATGGACACACACAAGAATAAAGTCAATTAGTTTTCACCAGTAACTCTTGTATTGCTAAATTTCAGTTATACACAATCTCGTCCATGAAACGGTGGATAAGTAGTTAACAAAGTTATAATTGTATGCCACTGTTAAATAGTGTTCGTTCATAAAACACGGTGTTCAAATACAGAATTACAAATTGATTCATGATCAAGCGCTTACTGAAACTAATCTTACTGTCTCCATGTGATGACGACAGCCAGCCAAAAACTGTTGTGTTGTGTAACTGTGGGGGATGTGAGCAACATATCACTTTCGTCATCCGTAAGCACCTTGGGTGCTTGACCAAGAATCACTTTGTGATTCTGTGTTTGAACTTCGTGGTTCGTTGTACGAACCCTATGCAACAGTGGTATTCAAGTATAACTTTGTTCAACACTTATCTACTGTTTCAAGTCTCACTGAATCTAATCTTATCGTGTCCACCTGATGATGGTAAACAGTCGGAAACCGGTAGTGGGGTGTAAGTGCGGGTTATGCGAGCAACACCATACTCGGATTTATTTTCGTTCAATGAACATTATGATTTTATCGAAAACGCGCCAAGTCTCATCTGGTTAAAATTGAAGCTAACTTAATATTTTGATCGAGGGAAATAACATAATAGTCAGCTAAATCCTTTCTATTAACTAACTACAATAGATCATTCCGCAAAATAAAGTGGAATTTTCCCATTTGAACACAAATACCGATTGCGTGATTGAAAATGACAACGGCCTATTGAAATATTCAGACAAAGCTGAAGTTAAATTGCTGCGTGTTATCGATTTTTGAACTCTGCGTGAGCATCGTTTTGCGAAAAATTCTCATCTTTGATTTTTGGTAAGCGCCATAATAAGTCGACGTTCGGTGCACGGATTGCAAACATCATATAATTTGCTGATTTTAACAGCGAATGATAAAACGAGTAAAAGCGTGTATCATTAAATATAGATCCATGATGATTATAAATTTAGCACAATTTGAATTCTGGTTTTATGTGGTGGAATTAGCTACTTTTTAGACGTTTCTCGAATTCAACAGGGATAAAATTAACTTGCAACTTGCGAGCTGAAAATAATATCGCAAAAGTGAATTTCTACTGGTACACGTATATGAATGGGAAAATGGATTTTTCGTAAACCACGCAATCACTCAAACCAAATTAATTCCTTTATCACGAGCCCAACAAAACTCATCCACATCAAATTATTCGTTCTACCATAGAATAATATTACTATTAAAATTCGTTCGTCCGAAAGTAAACCTCAACTATGAGACGTTTCATTCTGCAACCTGGTTTGCAAATCATTGGAATATAATAGTTTGTTTGTGCTGCATTTTATATATGCAGTAAATAATTTTTCGTCAATAAATAATTTAAGTCAAGGTGTGAATAATTGACCACGTGTTGAATATTCCCGTGCTCAGATTCACGTTTATTACATAAATATCTAGAAACCGCTCAGCAAAACGTTTTTTTTATATTCGCAGATTTTATCCTTCCACATGCACACCCAAAGAACATACTGTAATAATTTATATTATTTTTCATAAAAACCGCCTAGGGAACATAGACCACAGTTGAATTATTGATAGCAAAATGAATTTTGACTGTGAACTAGGTGTCCAATACAATCACGAGTGGCGGACATTTTGAAATCCTAAATTTCAGTGTAAAATTATAAACACTAATTAAATCAAAACGATTAATGATGTTAGTCAACCATTATAAAGAAAACTGCGAAAATGCTATACATGAACCCAGTTGAGAGTATAGAAATTTCAAATTCGTCGAATTCCTTTTGATATTCAAAAGTTATGCCTCTGTATTTGATGCATCTAATGACTACAGAATATGAAGGGACAATCAGCTGTAAATATGATGGATTATTGATTCTAACATTAGCTATATTTTCTGTTTTTCCCTCACGAGATATTCAATAACAACATATGTATTGAACGTGTTGTATAAAACGTATAATGCATTGGGTGACCATTTAAGACGGGTTTCGTTATAAATTATCAGATATTATACTCGACTATTTTTTCAAATATTGTTGGTAACCATTTTACTCACAGGTATAGAGGCGACAATGGTTGAGCACATTTCCTAAAAAGATATAAGTTTCGTGGAATTCAAAACCGAACAGTTCGACGGCAAGTAAATTCCTCATCTAGTATGCTACGGTAGATTGATGATCAGTAAAACGTAAGTGCAATAGATACAAGATCATCGGAAGCCGATGCTTTACATAATCTCGCTCTCTAGACCAGTGTTGAATTTTAGGATCGCTCAGGGAAAGTTTATTTACACGTTATTTTGAATTGAATTATATTTTAAAATTATACAACAGATTAAACGGTGATGGAGCTAACCTTCATTGTTTATCGCTCATTTTTTTACTTTCTAGTCAGATATTTATATCTGCCATGTTTAGCAAATATTATACTGGTAGCAGCGACCATTGTTAAATCTAACATGTTCTGAACAATCAGTCGTCAAATTTCATCTAAGAAATTCAAATTTAACTACGGTAATATGCATTACCTACTTCACTGACAGCAGTTTCACCTATCTTCGATCGCACGAAAGAAAACCACACGCATCATTATTATAGATAACGCCCTGATCACATCACTCCGATCCAACGCATTCACTCCACCAGTACCTACCGATCGATAAACAACTGCACCGCTAAGTGCACTGACTCATCACTCGTTGGATTGTAACAATGACGCGAAGGATGACCTCGATGACCCAGATAAAGAAGGCAGCACGTGATGTGTGTCAAATTTGTAACAAAGGGGTAAGCGCCAAATCCAACGTTGTTAAATGTTTTGGCTGTTTGATTAAAATACATACTAAATGTGATAAAGCCCTAACGAAAGAAGTGATATGTTTTATTAACAACGTTGATTTACCCGGTGTTTGCTACGTATGTTGTGCATGTCGAAGTAAACAGCCTATCGATACGACTACAAATCCTCCCCACGAGGCAAAGCTGGAATCTCGAATAGAGATTTTGGGAAAATTGCTATCGAAAACTTGAGGAAACATTTAAACCGCTTTTGGTAGATACACTTGCCAACGCAATTCGACCCGAAATAAATGTTGCTCAAGACAAAAAGGAAAAGGAAATTACACCAATAACTGCTCCCTTAACTGAATGTGTTGATAGCTCATCCGAAAGTAATAAAGATGGACCTACTGAACCCTGTTTACCTAGGTCCTCATCTGGTAAAATTGTGAACACTTTGTCCAGGACTCCCCGTCGTCTAGTTGCTAGATCCGAGCCTTCCAAAAAAGCAATGTTACCGCTCATTCTAATAAGACAGATATCGCTCTCAGTGTAATCTGCACAAATATCCCGGAATCGACAGATTCACTTTTTTCAGCAAGAAAAGCACATGAGCTCAAGGAATGTACTAAGCTCTGTAGACACATGGGCTTGAAAGCTTTGGTGCCTACATTGATGACGCGCTTAACCCGACATAAAGACTCCCCTCACGTAGACCGGCCGCGCCTATTCAGGGTCACATTGCGAAATAAATTTGTAATGGAAGAAGTCATCATCAATGCTTATCTACTCAGTGCTTGTCCCGGTTTGACCTGCCGAGTACAAGCCGACATACCTTGGTGAGAAAGGAAAGGTCAATCCACTTGTCGAGATCACTCTACTTCAAGTAGTTTAATATTCCTCGGTGTCCCCGAAAATGCTGATGTAGTATCAGCATCGGAATCAAAGCAACATGATCTGAAGCACTGGTTATACATTGTCGATGCTATTGGATCTCGTGATTCCATTGTCGTAGATACTTTTAGAATACCTAGATCTTCTAACTACAAAGGCAATAGGCACAGTCCTCTGAAAATCACTTTTCTAACGAGTGAAATGGCTATCGCTATGAATACCGAATGGAAATCAAACCGCTCAAAACTTCCACCAGACGTGAGACTAAGCGTGCCCAAGCGTGTTCCCTCTCTGAAACCCAGAGAACCATCGCAACCACAGCCTGATTGCAATCTTGTTACTGACAGTCAAAAAGTTACCCCAAAAAACGAAAAGGGTCCGGCTCATCGCGAGTCGGACCAATAGCTACAGTACATGATCCGACATTGTGTAAGATAAATACGATCAAGTGCATCTATACAAATGCTCAGTGTTTAACTAACAAATTAGCTGAACTATGTGATCTTTGTGAAAGACTTTCACCCGATTAGGTTGCAGTTACAGAGACTTGGTTCCAGCACTGCATGACTTATGCTGAGCTTTTGATTCCGAAAATGTCACTACTCCGTCGCGATCGCGATCGAAGATCTGGTGGTGGAGTCGCAGTCTACTATCACGAACGTTTAGCGCAGTGTAACGTCATCGATCATCCTGACCCCAGCCTTCCTGATA
>JACCGJ010015354.1:0-10703 GCA_013407085.1 Atriophallophorus winterbourni | reverse complement strand
GTTGGTGTGTAGTCTCACAGGCTGTGTTGCAGCGGCGCGCATAAATCCTGCTATTTGTTCCACTCTCGGCAGTTGCACACTGAGCAACTGGGAGTGAGTTACACAAGGTGGTCCTATAAATGTCTTGAACTGCAGGCAGAGAGAATTTTTCGACCCCAATGCGTTTCCCATTCGAAGGTTTCGTACCGGAGAAATTTAATGAGAACCTACATCGCACAAGAGCATGATCTGAATCTATGCAGGTATTCCAAAAGGAGCGGCAGTCCTCAATGCAACCTCTCCAGCGAGCACTTATTGCGATATGGTCGATTTGGGCCGAAGGGTGGCTTCCATCCGGCGAGCGCCATGTGGCAATTTGACATCTTTTGTGGCGAAAAGAAGTGCTGCTAATGAATAATCGAGATTGGGCACAGAATTGTATAAACCGTTCACCATTATCTGTGCGTTGGCTTTCGAGACCAAACATGCCACCTAATTGTGATTCAGATGTATCTAAGCGACCCAGTCTGGCATTCATATCTCCCGCTAAGACAACAATATCGGAGCTTTTTGCCCGTCGCAAAAGAGCATAAAGATCGTCGTAGAAGGCGTTTCTCGTCGTCGAATTGGTGTTAGTCGGAGCGGAAGTTGATACAATAAACAGCATCTCTGATTAGAAGATTTTGAGTGTGGTCTAATATTAGGGGTAGTCAACTGCGCACATCTGCTATTCCAAGGAATCAATCGATTAAGACATGATTCGGCACGTGAATCAGTACCGATGACCAACACCCGCCTGTCCGAGATGCAGCTACAGAATCCCAGAGAAGCGCCAAAAAAAGGTAGGAGTTGAAAGGTTTGGGCAGTAAGTTAGTAATTGGCGGTTCATATAAGCGCGTTTCCGATAAACAGCAAAAATCAATAGATAGACTATCTAAGGTAAGAGCCAGTGCCGCTTGTTGGCCTATTTGTCTGAGAGTTCTGACATTCATGGCACCGATGTGAGCTGAAGCCCGTGGTTTCAGAAAGTGGTCTGTAAATTCGCGAACAGAAAATGTTCCAACCTGTTCAGCGCGGTCTTTTCTAAAGCTGGGATTGACATACGGAGAGTTGTTAAGAGTGGATGGGGGAGGGGAAGGGTCGGAAACAGTTTGAAGAGTAGGGCCAGCAGTAGCTTGTTTTCGCTTACCCGCCCTGCTGTATGCAGAAGGTAAGGCGACCCTGTTTATCGTGCGCGACGGCCGATGCACTATGGAGTTAAGTTTCGTATTAATAGTCATAGTCATGGTTGTATGCGGGCTGGGATACTGCCAGGTCGCCCATGCCTAGGCAGGAGAACAATTAGTATTCTCGACCAAAACCTTTGGCTAAAAAGCCTGACCCACAAGGCAGCGGGTTATGTTGAGACCGTGTTCGTCTGACCTCTATCCATTGACCTTCCTGGTATGAGTGACTCTGAAGGTGCTCGGAGAGCACCACCCAGCATAGCTCAATGGGTCATAGAGGTACACAACCATCGCACCACGTTAAGGTCCAGTCTCAGCGCGATGGTACCAGTCTCAGCGGCGATTTGGGCAAGTCTCAGCTGCGATGGCATGGGGTCAAGTCTCCTCAGACGGAGATGGCTCCAGTACAAGCGCGATGGATTACAGTCTCAGCGCGATGGGGGCCGATAGTCTCAGCGCGATGGCTCCACGTATCCTCAGCGCGAGGGGGTCCAGTGTATCAGCGGCGCAACAAATGACCGATTTGATTTTCGATAATTTGAACTGTACAAAAACCGAACTCTAAATATAACTGACTAGGCGGAGGAATACTTGTGGCGAGCGCTTTCGTTCAGACACCCCACTAGAGAGTAACATAAGTTAGAGTGTCTTTTGAGATTGATTTTTTTTTTCGCAACATATCGATCTTAATGTACTCAAAAGAAGTTTTCGCCCCCAACAGGAACGATATACCATTTTGTGAAATTTAAGGAACAAGAGCAAACTCGGAATAAATGATATTAATGTAAAATTAACACGGAAACAAACTACAATAGTTCGAATGGACGGTCTGAGGATAACGACAACATCAGTCTATATGCGATGTAATATTTACAGCCCAGGGTGACCTCAGAAAAAGTTATACTATTGGGTTGCTTGATCAATTCAGCGGTAAGTAGTAAGTAGTCGGAAGAAAGAACTTCTATGGAAGTAAGTTAGAGTGAGTAGTAGAGTAGGAGTAGTAGAGTAGTAGGAAGAAATTCTATTGGTTTTTGATTAAACTTATGATACATAAAACAAATCATTATCGAAACGTAAATGAAAACGTATATGGATCCACAGGCGATGCGCTTGTCTCGCCGAAATTCCATTGCCGTTTTGTGTTGTTGCGGGTCAGCACGTTGAACCCACGAATCATGCAACGTGCGGTTATATTGTTTCACGTAAAACGCGTTGAAATTGCGAGTACTTGTATCACGGAGAAAATCGGAGTTGACCTCTGTTGATTCATCGGCTTTACGAAGAGAAGTAGCACCAGTCATTAAACCCTGATCATAATCCTTTCGTTTCAATGGGTTACCCAAGATTTCATAAGCACGAGCTAGCTCTTGAAATTTGCTTCGGGCTTCCGGGTCATTAGTGACGTCGGGATGATACAATTTCGACAGGCGATAAAACGCATTCTTTATCTCTTGGTGCGTACAATTTTGATCAACGCCAAAGACTTTGTAAAGCGAATCGGATGCGAATGGTGCGCATTGTATACGAGTAATCAGGGCGAAATTCAGAAGCTTGCTTGTGCGATGTAAACGATTAAACGAAGGAAACAACTGGAAAAGAAATAATGAAAATGAAAAATATTACCATAATGGCGGAGCTCAAATGTATCCGCTTCGAAACTTCACCAAAAATGGATACTGAAACAAATCGAGAGAAGATAGAGTACGATGAAAAAAATTTAGAGTAATGGTAAGTCACATTTAATTAATTAATGGCCACAACAATCAGAAAGGATACAAGTTCACTAGCATAAAACACTAATCAAATAAGACGATGAACACGTCTAGTTTCGTTACAAACGAGTTTTATAATGGTGAAATGAAGCAGCATTTTCATTTCAGCGTTACATTTTAAACATAATTTTGATTGGCGATTTTATTCTCTGACTGAGATTTGCTAAAGTCAGGAGAAGACTATCTTTATTGCAAAAGTAATGGTGTACATAGTTCTAAAATAATTATAGCCGGAGTGATTTTGACGATAAGCAACTATTTCTAAAATTGTGTTAGCAGAACGCGTCTCATATAGCATCTGACAACCAAGTACATGTACTGGCTTCCATGCAGGGTTCTGTGTGATATGGCGGACCTGCATCTACTGACAAAGAAAGCGGCGAAGGTGGGTGACTAGCGACTTAAAACGAGTTTGCTTCGTGTATGTTTCGCTCGTAAGTCCCTAGGCGGTCAATCTACGAAAAGGAAAACCCTTATCTCAAACCGCCACTGCCTTGTAGTATATCCATTCATGGAAAAGGCTGTAGGAACCAACTTAAAGGAAAAAACCGGCATCAGATTCCCGTTGGACAGGCAATCTAGAAAACTGAAAATCCTGATTCCAACCACTCGATGCTTTACGGGTTACGGGAAAGGCATCCGAAAAAAACCGATGCAAAATATAGAGCGAAATCCCTTAGCTAGTTGGCGGAGCGCTATTTTATATCAACTTACTGTTGCCTTCTCTGTTACACCTTGGTATGCAAAGGCCAGAAAGGTGTACTCGAACAAACGCTAAGTCGTGCTGGGGACATCACTTGTATACTATACCAAGGAAATCTCATGAATATATATCAAACCTGCTCTTAGCTCTTTTCTAACAGCGAATCACATCACATCTTAATTCCTACCCACTGAATGTCTTTCGCGCTGCACTGTAGGTTCCATCTTGGGACCGAAAAAAGATATGCAACAGAAACGGATCAAATTTTTGTTCGTCCAAAGCTGTGACTTCGCCTGGTAAGCCACCAAAAATTAATAGAAGGGGCTAAAACTTGAAGTAAAAATGAATGTTGACCGTTGGTGTAATGCGATTTTTCAGTTAAAAGGCGCCCTTTGGCGGATTCCTGATATCAGTCTTAAAATAGTTGTTTACCAAGCGTTGGAAGGTGTTACAATGACGATAAAATTCTGCAACGATTGTGAATTGTTGGAGTATATTCTCAATAAATAAGTCAAGAGTTTATCTATGGACCGTGAAGATATGTGGCTGATAACACTCAGTGTGATGGCTAAAGAAAGAAACCAGTGGCGAGAATCCTGCTGTGCTTGTGTTCCCGTTTATCAGTGACCCTCTTTCTTTTTTTATTCCTAAAAAAGACAAAAAAAGTTCAAAAACAGCATGTGTAAACAGACAAGAAACCACCCTTTTCTCATCATGTACCCTCTTCATGGTATACTTGTTGGCCCATCGTCTGTAAAGACTTGTGTAATAATAATTATTATTATCTATGGTTGCGAAGCCCAGTAGATTCGAGCAGGAAATTTGTAGCATTTATTTTCGATACCAATTGTCCGCAAAATTCGCTCTCTTTTGGTAGTAGCGTCTTTTTGTTAGTGTAGAAGTTAGACCTTGAGTATTATACTCAAAGGGCTTAAATAAAACTTGTTTGCTCGTTTGCGGTGGCTAGTGCATCTTTCAGCAATCAATGGCTATAAGGAAATTCGTGGTACAGGAATGCCCTCTACGAAATCCATGTTGTTCCACAGTGATAAAATTTGAACTTTTTACAAAAGCCATAATTTCGTCTGCAACAGTCACCTCCATTACCTTATAAAGCACTCGTAGGAGAGTGACTGGAGGGTAATTTGCGGGATCACTGCGAGTGATGATACTTTCTTTACGACCAGTAGAGATGTCAGATGTGTTCATCCATCTTTGGAAATATACCGCAAGCGGTTTGCAAAGTTGCTCAGCAACTGTTTTCGGTGTGATAGTGTAGATACTTAGTGAGAAGTTCAGTCGAGGTTGCATGAGTTTTTCACGTACTCTGTTAGCAGAAAACATAACGCAAGAGATCTGCGGTGCTGGGGTCAAAAACATTGGGAAACTTGAAGAGGGATTTTGGAAAATTGTCATGTAATGTGATCTCAAAACCGGTAGTGCGCTGCGTGCGCTAACACGCTGGAATCTCACTACCATCTCTATTCTCTGTTTCCTTTCTCATATCTGTCTAGGCCTGGGCAACCTGACAGTATCTTCGCCCACGTGCAGTCTCTGACTGTGCAGCACTTTGCATGAATCAGGCTTGTGCTTTCATACATACATACATACATACATACATGCATACATACATACATACATACATACATACATACATACATACATACATACATGGCATGGTATGAACGCACAAGCCTGATACAGGCAAAGTGCCGCACAATCAGAGACTGCACGTGGCCTAAGATGCTGTCAGGTTGCCGAGGCCTAGACAGATATGAAGGGGGACATAGAAATGGTAGTGAGACTCCAGCGTGTTTCAGCATGTTTTAGCACGATGTTAGCCGCACAGCACAGAAATGCATACAATGCGTGCGCAAATAAGCTATCCGTAATAACGCTCTCGATTTTACTATTGATATACAATATGCATGTGTATGAAAACTGTTATAGACGACACAAATATGTTCGATTTACACCAGAACACTTAATACATATCCTGATTGATTGTTTACATTTTATTCGTGGTTGGAGTGGTCGATAGGCGAAGTGCTTGCTCAAATCACGTCATATTTTCCAATAGATTTATCCGCCCCGGTTCTGTCTTTTCAGCCTACCTGATGCACAAAAGTAAAGTAAAAAATAAGCCTGGAATCAGGCAAGATACCACAAAGTCATAGACTGATCTGGCTTAGGCGGATATAAAAGGAAAATAGCAATGAGAATCCAGTGTGTTTGCCCATACAATTCAGTAGCGGTGGTATGTATTATGTATTAAAGCACAAGCCTGAACCAGGCAAAGTGCCGTACAGTAAGATACTGCACGTGGGCTGAGATACTGTCAGGTTGCCCAGGCCTAGACAGATGTACCGGTGGTAAATCTATTGGCACTATTAACTGCATAGTATAGTACTGCACGATTGCAAACCTGTGGGGCAGCATTGTACGTCTGTGCAGCACGATTGCACACTCATACAATGAGAAAGTTGAGGTAATTATAGAACCACGCAAAACTGGTTGATCTAAGAAGACAATGAAGCATTTGACGGATTATCGTATACTGGATAAGACATTAGTTGGGCACAGTTATACTCACGATGTTCACAATTTCACCCGTTTCCAAGTGGTCACCAATCGACGCTGTCGAAGACTTCCGCGGAGTATATGAGGACTATGTACACTGGTGACTACCACCCAATGGATTGCTCGATAGAGAACAGTGAAATAGTCTAAATCATCTGACCTGGTTAAATCCTACATGCCCAAATCTCAGTCTTTCATCTAAGTTAGAAGCGGCTAATCCACCCGTGGAGTCAGCAGCACAAAAGTAAAAGTAAAGTATTAGTTAGCTACTCACGAATACACGCTACAGCCTGGGTAACCAGAAAGTATCTTAACCCATGTGCAGTCTTTAACTACACGGCATTTTGCCTGGATCAGGCTTGTGATTTCATACATAGTCCGCGCCGAATCGCAAGTTGTTCTGCTTGATGGAATGAACTTAGATGGCGATTCATTATCATCGGAGGACGAAAACCACGAAACAAACGATAGAGCAAACTACCCTAACAACAGCATCAGTTTGCACATTATGGGCGTTCCATCATCAGCTACGTACAGTTCAGTGTGCTTTGAAAATAACACTGCGGCGGATGCCAAGGAGCTAGAAAGAAATCTTGGAAAGTTAACAAATATGGTTATCCAAACCAATAATATGTTTATCACAGATGAGAATATTAAATTGTTATTTTTTTAATGCGCCTAAAACTAGATCGGACCTGTCGAGGGTCAAATTTAATCAAAGTGAATTTATGACTTCCGTGTGTATGGTATGGTATGAAGGCACAAGCCTGATCCAGGCAAAGTGCCGTACAGTCAGAGATTGCACGTGGGCTATGATACTATCAGGTTGCCAAGGCCTAGACAGATTGCCCAGGCCGTGTGTATGAAAGGCGCCACTCGCCGCAAGATCAGACTTTTATTCAAAATGAAATTCGTTCACTTTTGAAAGAAAATATCATAGAACCTTCTCGATCACCGTGGCGATCCCAAGTGCTAGTTACTTCCAACGATAATCACAAAAAGCGTTTAGTAATTGACTATAGTCAAACAATAAATCGCTTCCCTTTACTTGATGCTTATCCGCTTCCACGTATAGATGACCTGATACAAAAAGTCGCGTCTTACCGTGTGTTCAGCACCGTGGATCTTAAAAGTGCATATCATCAGATCCCGATTCATGCGTCTGATAAAACATATACAGCTTTTGAGGCCGGTGGAAATCTGTACCAGTTTTGTCGAATCCCTTTTGGGGTCACCAACGGTGTCGCCGTTTTTCAACGAATCATGGATACACTGATAAAGGAAGCGAATCTGAGGGACACCTTTGCTTATTTAGACAATGTCACTATCTGTGGCAAAACATCATCCGATCATGACAAAAATTTATCTAGATTCATGGTGGCTGTCGAGTCCTACGGAATCACTCTCAACCCAGACAAATCTACTCTCGCAGCATCCAAAATAAACCTCATCGGTTATGAAATTTCTAATGGATCTATTCGACCAGATGCCGAACGTTTTCGATGTCTTCGAGAACTGGAACCACCCAACAATTTAAAGTCACAACAGCGGATCGTCGGCTTATTTGCGTATTATTCCCAATGGTTACCAAAATTCTCGGAAAAAGTTCATGATCTGATCCATAACAAAACTTTGCCACTTCCAAGAAATATTCTAAACATATTCGAATCATTAAAGCTGGAATTAGAGAATGCCGCTCTGACTGTTATTGAGCCAAACGTACCACTGGTTGTCGAGACGGACGCTTCAGAGGTAGCCATTGCGGCCATTTTGAGCCAACAAGGGAAACCCGTTGCCTTTTTCTCCCGAACCCTTTCTCCAGCCGAGCGCAAGTATCCAGCTGTGGAAAAAGAAGCCTATGCTATCGTGGAAGCTGTCAAGAAATAACGGCATCATCTGATTGGCAGTCACTTCAAATTGGTGACCGATCAACGCTCAGTCGCGTTCATGTATGACATTCAACACAAAAGCAAGATAAAGAATGACAAAATTCTTCGTTGGCGTCTGGAATTAACCGATTTCCATTATGACGTGGTTTACCGTCCTGGAAATGAAAATCTTGCTGCTGACGCTCTTTCCAGACATTGCTCGGCCATGTCATGTGATATTATTAAATTGCGTGAACTTCACGAAACACTGTGCCATCCTGGAATTACTCGCATGTTACATTTTATTCGGGCAAGAAATTTACCTTACTCTGTCTCCGACGTGAAACAAATGGTCAACCAATGTCGAAGTTGTTCAGAAGTCAAACCAAAGTTTTATAATCCTCCTCCCGTCAACCTCGTTAAAGCTACTCAACCTTTCGAGCGCTTGAGCATTGACTTCAAAGGTCCACTGCCATCTAAATCTAATAACAGATATCTTTTGACGTGTATTGACGAGTATTCACGTTTTCCTTTCGCATTCTCATGTTCTGAAATGACTGCATCTGTTGTGAGCGATTGTCTGACCAAACTTTTTGCAATTTTCGGCATGCCAGCATATATACATTCTGACAGAGGAGCGGCTTTCATGTCCCAGGAACTTCGAAACTTCCTACACGATAAGGGAATAGCAACAAGTCGCACAACCAGCTACAATCCACAAGGCAATGGACAGGTTGAACGACTGAATGGAACACTTTGGAGGACGATTCAGCTTGCCCTAAAATCAAAGAATCTGCCAATCAGTCACTGGGAAGAGGTTCTCCTGCAAGCATTACACTCGATTCGATCCTTATTATGCACAGCTACTAACGCCACTCCTCATGAACGTATATTCTCGTACTGCCGAAAGTCTACAACTGGCGTATCTCTTCCCACTAAGTTCTCCCGGCCCCTTGCTACTGCGAAAATATAACCGCACATCTAAATACGACCCCGTCGCGGGGGAAGTGGACCTACTTGAGTGTAATCAACAATATGCCATCGTTCGGCTACCTGATGGAAGAGAGGATACGGTTTCATTGAGACATTTGGCACCTCTCGGTAATCGCTCAACTCTCCCACCTGAACTTGATCCTACATTGTTTGAGCAGATAGAAAATGACGTGACCGATTCCAATAATGCAGACGCCGGCTATATAGTGCCTGATATGGAGCCTTGTCAAGCAGAGCTAACTGAATCGAATCCGACACAATCCCATCCGGATGTGAATCAAATATTGATAGAGCAACAACGTGTGCGTCCGTACCAACTTCGGAATCGCGAGGCCTAATGCATTCAGATATATATAATCACCGTTTTTCGCCATCACTACCTAAATCCGAACCCCCTTAATTCCTTTACTCTTTCGCGCCGGGAAGAATGTAGTATGTTTGTTTGTATACGTTATTGTACCCCACTAAACTCTTTCTTTGTTTTACAGCCTACATTCAAGGCCTTTGTCTTCTCACTGTTCTCCTGATCGCTTGAGCTCATTACAGAGCGTATTACTACACGTACGACATTTCGCTTAATCCGTTAACCAGCGCTGGGAGTTTGCCCTAGACAGCTGAAATTTGTTTTAGCCTCTAACGAACAGGCAAATTTACTGGTAATGTGTGCCTACAGATTGAACTGTAACGAATTGACGAGCTTACTTATTTCGGATTTTCAAGTAATTAAGATCAGGTAGAAAATTCGCCGAGAACCTCTGACGATATGCATTCGGGGATCTAAGGATTTTATGAAGTTTAACGTGAGAAAAACCAAATAGATGAGCTCCTTGTAAGGATCATACATTGTGGTGGCGAGAACCCGGAGTTCTCTGGAGCAGGAAGACGCAAAACGGACTCAGCTTGGATATTAAAGTTCTACTTTCAACATTTATCTGTCACGGTGCAGTTTGCGGGATGTGATACCGCATAAGAAACGCAGATTTTTTTGCTATAATTAGTCATATCGTTCAACGTACACCTTAGCGGATATTATATTATATATGCACAATCTGATACAGATATAGTGCCGTTCAACATAAACAATGGGGCAACCTGACAGTATCTCAGCCCACGTGCAGTATCTTACTGTACGGCACTTTGCCTGGTTCAGGCTTGTGCTTTAATGCATATATATACAATACAAGCGTTGTCATCGGCATCGTTGAACGTAGGCATGATACTACCCGGTTGCCTACACCGAAGTAGGGGAGATTTCGTTTAGGGGGTCCCACCCCGAGCCTTTACCCACAAGGCAGTGGAGCGAGAGAGGTTCGCACCTATCGGTGGCCGGTGACCGACGAAGCGGTTCATACGCCCTTTTCTGGGAATTTCCAGTTCGGAGCCCGATAACCCCGGTGATAGGTTGGTGACTTCAGTTTTTGCCTGTGCACCATACAATGTCCTTGGATAGGACAAGGGGCAGTGACTTTTGGAGCGGCGAGTCACATCCGCCGCGTCGTGGTGTCATCATTGGATTTTTGTTGCTTTTTATAGGGAGAACGCTTGCCAGGCGAAAACCCACCACACCCTCAGACACCACCGC
>JACCGJ010015353.1:0-26712 GCA_013407085.1 Atriophallophorus winterbourni | reverse complement strand
ATGATGCTGATATCTCCACAATCTGACGCCTGGTTCTGCAGCTTGTAGACATTAGCGTGCGCGACTCATTGTGTGCGCACGTATTATGCAATCAAGCTAATCGGTCAACGGATGTCATTCACGCCCGCACACAATCAGAATAATCAACGGATTACACCGCATGTAGCGGTGTGTGTGCATTAATTGTTCTTAATCCGACCTATCTAAAAGGCCAGAAACCGGTTGTGGTGCGTAGGTGCGGTCGATGTGAGCACCACAATATACTGGCCTGTCTATCGTATCACGAGTGTGCAATCGTGCAGTACCTCTGCGTTGTTGCAGCGAACACCGTGCTAAATTGATTTGCCACCGGTACTGAGCTGCATGCGGAAATACACTGGAGTCTCATTGCCATTTCTATTTCTATTTTCCCTCGCATATCTTTCTAGGCTTTGGTGACCTGACCGTATCTTAGCTTGCGTGAAGTCTCTGACTGTGCAGCACTTTTCTTGAATCAGTCTTGTGCTTTCATACATACATACATACATACATACATACATACATACATACATACATACATACATACATACATGCATACATACATATATACGTACAAACAAACATACATACATACATACATACATATGTACATACAAACATACATACATACAACCATACATACATACATACATATATACATACATACAGACATACATACATACAAACATACATATATACATGCAACCATACATACATACTGTCTATCTTAGCCATCTCAGCGCCCCCCGGGGCGTGTGCAGTTCTTAACCAGCTTAGGATTGGTCAGGTTGTATGTATGAAAGCACAAGCCTGATCCAAGTAAAGTGCCGCCCAGTCAGAGACTGCAGTTTAAACCTGATCTTTGTTCCTACTGACACCCTTGGCCCGACAAAGTTTCTTTGCCAAAAGCGAATCGCTACTGATAAACTCCTTTAACCGATTTATTGCAACCATTCTTTTTCAACTTGTCATTTCTGATTTTTCCCCCAAACTTTCTCGCAGCGAACCAACTCTTCCGCCTCCATTTCAACCGTGACCGCTACACAACCTCGGATGCAGCCAGTGTCCTTTTTCTCAACGTTCCTTCCAACCTTTCCTCCAACGGGTATGCCGTCTCTTCTCCAATCCACACCCGCCACATCACATCCCACCCCGGTCCCGGATTGCACTCTCGATCCAGCATTTCGGATACAAAACGGTCTCGATCAACCCCCATTTACCAAAAGCGTTGTGACCGAGTTGTGATCTTTCATCCGTTTGTGAATCATGATTTCGGGATTGGACACACACACACACCTGTTTTATTCCAAATCTGGTTGTGTTTTTCGTTCCCTTCTTTCAGTTGTAAAAAGTTTCGTTTTTATCAGATAAACGTCTCAGTGCATCAGTGCTTTTTACCTGGCTGTTGCCTTGTTCATAGCTCCCATTGGTCAAAAGTATCTCGCATCTTTTGCTTTTTAATAAACTTTCTTCACCGCCTGATTGCATGTATGCGTGAGCGGTCGCGTGTAGATTGATTCGGATACGGTAACTCCTGCTTCGAGCTCCAAATTCACCTACCCTCATCCTACTGTCTATATTTGTCACGGGGATGCAGTTCTACTGGGATACGTCTGTACTATCAGATAACGCCCTGCTTCGGTGCCCTCTAGCTCGTTTCGTGTTCATTATCATTGCTGCTTTACTGCCCATGCCTGAGCAACCTGAACGTTCCTCACGAGCGGTTTCGAATGCACATATCAATATTGCAACGTTCTGAGTTTGTTGTTGTATGCATCGGAATGCTGGAAGACGACCGCGGCCATTGAGCACAGAATGTACGTGTTTCAAACTGAATACTTGAGAAGGATTCTACGGATTTTTCCCCACACACCATTTCGAATGAAGAGCTCCTGAAAAAAACTGGTCTGGAGGTGATATCTACCGTAGTCAAAAGACGACGGTGAAGATGGTTCGGTCATGTCCGCAAGGTAAACGAAAAAGGGGACGGCCCAAGGAAACTTGACGCAGAACGTTAGAACGCACAAGGATTCACGGTGCAGACGACAACGGAAGCAGCGGCAGACCGGAACCACTGGCGTGGGGTTGTCTTCGCCTCACGTGCCACCCGGCACGGAGAGGACTGAGTGAGTGAGTGGGGAGGATTACGCTATGTCAATCGAAGTCAACTTATATTTCCTGTGCAAACGTTCATTACCTTCTTTACACATACTTGGACTGCATTAGATGCGATGTTAACTACGTCACTCCGCGTTTCGCATCCGATTGTCGATTGCGATCCGATTCATCCCTGTAGTCACACTTTAAAACGTTGATCACGTTCACCGGGGAATCCCCACAACTTCAAGAGAACGCCACTTGGTCAAAGCGGGGTTTACGTGCGCTGTCTTTACAAGCGAAACCTCAACACTCTTCACCATATCGGTGCCGGTTGTCCCTTTGACCTACTGTTTGTGCCAATCTGGACCTTACGTAAAGGACCACATCAGCACGTCTCAACTATTTAACAGCCGATGTCTCGCAAAATTGTAGGTTGTTTAGCTGTTACAATTGTATCGACATCGATGCCCTCCGACGAAATAAGTTGTTTCGGTAGTAATGTTGGTATAGAGAAGCAGATCACCTGCATAGGTTGATCGGATGCCGACCAACCGACTTCCGAAAACGGATTCTTTTGTGACTCCACATCCGTGATTGGCGAATCGGGGTGGCCAACTCGTCCACATGGCTAAGCGTTAACAACCCTACTAGTAACCTTTCCAAAGTGGCGCAGCGCGTTTCCAAGCTGGTGTCCCCGCGCTATCAGATATCGCCATGGCTAGTTACGCTTCAGGATATGTCCCGGAACCGTATTAATGGCGTCTTGCACTAAGCATCTTGGAGTGGTTTCCTAATCTTGTGTGGCGTCACGCGGAGTACGAGAGAGAAAAGCGTTATATGCATGACAGTGAAAGCCGCAACGGAAACTGCCATGCTGCCTGTCGCCTCTCGTTCACGAAAACTTATTCGAGGTGTAGGCACTCTTCCTAGATTGTTTGTGCTTACTCTTCTATAGAACCCGTAGCATTTTAAGTCTACCCTCCCCATCTTTTAGGATGTTACTTTTTCGTGGTTATGTGGCAGTTAATCATTCGGTTCGTGCTACCGGTGTAATGCTGTCTGTGATGATGATGATGCCTTTTTCGATCGATTTCGAGCCAACCGATGGACTTCAAGCCATCACGTTTGTTCCACCTTGCCGAATTGCATTTAACTCAAAAGCTGCTGACGTTGTCTATCTGTTGACGTTTCCGAGGATGATGTCGCTCGGAGCGTTCTCGTGCAATTCGTCTGAACCTCGATTGTTTCGGGTTGTTGTCGTCCTTGGTCTTTTGGGAGCTTCCTACTCGAAAGCTCGTGGTTAGCACTCATTGATAATCCAACACCATAGTAATATCGATTGTGAAGTGTAGCAGGAAAGTTAGAAAACTGCAGTTCTGTTTTTACTTGATACTGCGTGAATCCAGCGTTCGGCATCGTGAACTCCATCATATTACCATGTCACACCCTGGATTTTTTGATCTGTTTGAGACCGCTGGGTTTTTTCTAATTCGAACCGTTACCTTGTGCAGTTCGAACAAGCCCTGGTCAAAACCTGTACTAGTACTACCGATACTACCTCGAGTGGTTATGTGTTGTTTATTCTTAATGTCATTTGTGAGTATCACAAGTGCTGGAGCTTTGTGCGCACGTGGTAGTCTACGGATTTTGGTTATGCGATATGGTGATCTTTATTTACACGGTTGTTTACCTTAAGAACAGATTGATGTTTGTGGAAAAGCACTGCTGTTCTGACGATAGAGATGACTTGTTTGCATTCTACTGGCTTGCGTTCGTCTGCACTCAAGGAGATTTTTTGATTGTTGGGTTTATTGTGTCTTCAAAATCACTTCACCCTGGTTTACGGAGGTTCTTTTAAATTTAAATAAACCAGCGACTGTCTGTCTACTTCTTATCTGTGTGTCGGACGTAAACGGGGGTACGTAGGCGATCCTGATATGAGAAGAACACAGAAACCGCGTTCAGCTGCTTTACGCAATGAGAAATGTCATTATGCGACCAGTACATCTTAATTCGGTTAAATTCCCGAAGGAAGAGACATTGAAACGTTGTCGTGTTCTGCCACATCGGTGAAACACGTTCTTGATAGATGTAGATTATTGATCCTTACAAAATTGTGCTCCTTGACCGCCCGCTTTGGTGGCATCTTAATGCTGAAGCCGTGCGAATGCCGTTTGGCTGTTTTTTCCGATTCTAACAATCTATAGTTCTCCGAAAAGTCTTGGTGTATGAAATCCGTACTGGACACCGTCTGGAGCCATCAACGCCAAACAGATTTTTGCAGCTGACCTGCTACTTTAATTTCTACAAACAACTGTCAACCGACTGGTTTTACGCCATTTCCACAAGTTTTAAATTTCATTACGTACGTGCAATTAAAGAGAAAATCAGTTGTTTTCGAAAACCATTTTCAGGAGTTATCGAGTGATACACCGTCTTGCAATTGTTGAAGCTTTTGATTTGACTTCAGATTTGATCACTTTTTGCTTATTACATACAACGTGTAATCTTGATGTTCTCGTTGCGGAAAGTGCATGTATGTTTAGCGGCAACTAAACAGTATAACTTTGTTTACCACATTTTTCCACTGTTTGATGGCTCAATCGGATGACGGCGAACAGCCAGAAACCGGTTCTAGTGTGTGTGTGTGAATGCGAGGGATTTGAGCACCACAATACATTAGTCATTTTACACGTCTCTATCTCTTGGCCAAGAATTACTCTGCCATTCGGTATTGTGTTTCGTTGTACGGACAGTGCCTTTCAAGTGCCACTGTTACGAGGCTCACTGAACCTAATCTTACTGTCTTAGACATACAGCCAGGAAATGGTTGTGGAGTAAACGTGCGGAGATGTGAGCAACGATCTGGATTTGCCTTTTCAAATGTCTTGAGCGATAGGCCAGGAATCACTCTGTAATTGTATTTCCGAGCTTCGTGGCTCCAAAGTATGACTTCGTTCAGTCTGCTTTTATTTGATAGTGCCCTTTCAAATGACTCGTTATCGCATAGATTGTATGATGTATCGTGTACAATTCTGTGGTGTGCTGTGGCAACCTGCGGAGCGAACATTGTGCGGTTTAATTGTTATTAAATCTATATTAGTAGGACCTGGAACACAACCCAACGCAGCCCATGTGTTGTGCCTCACCTTGCCTGATCCTATCCTTCTGATTGCATGCACACATCCGTTTAAAGGAATAAAGCTTTCTTCGTCATCATCATGTTTATCCAACCTGCTATTGAACACCGACAGCACGTTTGCCATAGTTGTGCTTGTCTAAATGATAAAATGTTTATCTATCTTGGACTGGTTAAACCGTTTTAATTTCCTTCTGTCATCGTTCAGTCACATTTTCACGTCTTAAAAACATGAATGCTGTTTTTGAGTATCTCGAATTCTTATATCACGTGCCTCTTGGGAGCGTTGAAAGGCGTGACTTTGCTTCCTCAAAAGGTAGTTAGCCACGTCGCAATATCAATCATAAACGCACGTATGCTTGTGGAGTTGAACCTAACGATTCATGAATTTTATGTAACATGGGCATGAGAAAGTGTGTTGAATTGCTTTCAAACATACCCCAATGAATTGGAATATTACGCACTCGTAGAAATGAAGTAATGCTGAGTGAACTAGAGGCCTTCCCTGATGGATGCTGGAAATCTGCCAGGCACTACCGCCACGTTGTAACCCTTTACGAGTATAAACTACGGAAAAATTTTTGTTTTGAACCACAGTGGCCCAGCGAACCTGTGTATGAACCCTCCACACCACGGATCAAAGTAAACCGATCAGATAGATCTGTGAGGATCAGGGACCATCGGTTCGTTGTATGAATCCTTTTCGCCTCTCTGGTTCAAGTTTCATTGAACTTTCTACTTCCCGCTGATGATTACCAACAAAAGATTTGGCAGAGTGTATGTGCATTGAGTCAGCAGCTCAATTGAACATGTTTTCC
Source organism: Atriophallophorus winterbourni (assembly GCA_013407085.1). Taxonomy (NCBI): domain Eukaryota; kingdom Metazoa; phylum Platyhelminthes; class Trematoda; order Plagiorchiida; family Microphallidae; genus Atriophallophorus; species Atriophallophorus winterbourni. The sequence continues at coordinate 20,637 of JACCGJ010015353.1, read as the reverse complement.
ACGTTTTATTTTATTTTGAGAAAGCAATCATTAGGCGTGTCATGTGGAACGAACGTCGGCTGTCAAATGCTGCGGGTTTGTTTAATGATGGTCACTGTATCGATTGATTGCGAGCAATCAATAGTTCAAGGTGACTTCTTGTATCAAATTCGAGTACATTTGAGTTTCAACGTTCCATCGACACAGTTTTGTAGGCAGGACTCTTTTGAGTTAGCAATGGTGCACAAAATGTTAGGTAGAATACCGCGGGGCTTAATTTGACGATAATTAAGTGCCAGCAGAATTACTCGAAGGAATGCTTCGAAGCTTTCTAATATCTTTTCGTTCTGTGATGTTGATTCAAGGTAGCGCACGCGAAGCTAAAAACGGAGCCACCGAGGCTTGTAATCGGTGTATTTGATTAATGTGTGTATCGAGATGTCTATGGTTCCTGGCTCGTAGAACTCGAGCAAGTTTACCCCGTTTCCTATTTTGGTCGCATACACTTTTTTGTTTTACCGCGTGATTGAATATCGTTAGCTGTAGTAATCTTACCTGCCGTGAATTCTTGATATTGCTGTTCCGTGTCTACGACTAGGTATGTCCCATATGCAAAGCAATAACTGAGTTTGTAACGGTCAGAAGAAGGGTTTTCGTCGTTGGATCTGTAAAATAACACAGGATTCATATTTTGCAAAAAGTCGACTGGCATTGGGGTGACGAGTGTTAACTATCTAACTTTAATTGTGTATGAAGACTAAGCTTGTTCCCTATATCGTTATACAGTAGTTCACATATGTGGAAACTCCTTTTTTGCCCTTGATCTGTGTTCTAATTTGATTTCTATTTTAGCCCCCTTTTCCGCCTAGTTTTCTATTCTGCAATTAAAATTCATTCTTAAGACTTCACACCAATCACGTTGTTTTGAAGTGCTGTCATGCGTGATTCAAATTGCCCGCGAAAAAATAGTAAAGCTACTGCGAACCGACTGAACAATTCCATTGTCACACATGGCAACCATCCGATTGAATTCAACTCCATACTAAGCACTCAAGCGAACGATTTCTAGGAGATGTCTTGATCAATGTCAGATCACATTCTTCCCCTTCTGTTTTATTTATAGAGAGCAAGATTATTCCGCTGAAATGGCATGCCGTACATATTCTCGATGCCTTTATTTTTTGTACAAAGAATTATTTGATTTTACACCATGGCTGAAATATCAATGATTTCTCAAACTTCAACCTTCTCTTTTGTTCCTTCGTTGTTTTAAGTATAATGAAACTGATTGTGTTGTCTCCATACGAGTGCATGCAGCAATTTCCTTTGCGGTGGGATTTCCCCATTTTGTATTACTTCCCTGGCTAGCAACTAAGGTAAATATTTCAACCTGAATAATGCAGTATAAGTGTAAGGAGGGGGTAATCAATTCTTATACTCTCAGTGGATATTATGTTTCCCTCATCCGAAACCACTCGGTCTCGTTGACCCTCTTGCCGTTTTAAATCATTGTCTACTTACAATATATGAGTAACTTCTTTTTGGTTATAATTTGGGTATAGCATTCATTCTATGGATCAATATTATCATTTTCTCTATTACCGGCCACCAAAAGTTTTCAAATATTGTGTTGAAAATCCTCTTTCCGAGTCTTCACATTTTCAAGAATAATTCAGGTTTACTCTTCGTATAGAATTTGTAATTGGTTTACATTTAGAATATGGACTGTCTTCTGTTCTTCGTCCATGGCATTTCTTTGAACTTCAAAACAGTAATTACAATTCCTCTTTCTCCGTTCACTGTGATGTACAACATATGGTATAAGAGCAGGATTTAGTTTACAGAATAAACGATTCGGATAATTATGACGGAACCAGTGTCTCTAACAATTTTTTCGTTACTACACAAATATGTTACGCAGTCTGAACTTGTTTTAAAGTTCCATGTCATTTATTGGATCGTTATATTCATTTTTATTGAAATTAATTTACATGAAATTACCTAGATTAGTTGATGGCGTAGTTTTATTTGGGGCAAATTTCAAATGAATGCCTCGTGTTTCGATTCTTTGCTCAAACTTGATCCCCTGTCATGGTCAGCAGTAAAATTGAATCTTACCTAGTGGCTTAGATGTCTGTCTATGTCTTATTGCTGAGACTTAGAACTCTTATTGTTCAACCGTTCATTACTCTAACCACCCCGAACCTGAATACGAATCACTCATGACAGCCAGTCCACCCGCACAACATTTCTTCCCAGATTAACGCGGAATGTCTTTGGTTCGTTCCGTTGTCACTTCTGACTTCTGCTTCCTCGTACCCTTGTCTCGCTGTGGCCGTTGACCTCTCTCACCAGCCCCCTCTCTCCGTGCCGGGTGGCACCTGAGTCTAATACACTTCACGCCAGTGGCTCCGGTCTGTCGCTGCTTCCGTTGCCGTCTGCACCGTGAATCCTTGTGCATGTAGTTCGCGTTCCAACTTTCTGCGCCAAGTTTCCTTGGGCCGTCCCCTTTTTCGTTTACCTTGCGGATGCCAGTGCATGGTTACCTTCGTATGCGAACTGGGATCCATCCTGTAGACATGACCGAACCACGGATCTGTTGTCATCGTTTCCGTAGCAATGTAGGTTTTACGGAATAGGGTTGCTAGCCCTAAGCCCAACCCTCCTCCTTTCTCAAACGGGCTTGGGACCGTCCTTGGCCGGTGACTGACCTTGCCTAATTGTTTTTCACGAGCTGAGGACATTCGCCATCTATATTCGTTACCAACATGGTTTTCACTCAAACTATTCCCTTGCTGCAAACCGGAATCTTGTATGTTTGCGAAGTCGGTCGTCAGTCTTTAGAACATTCCTTTTTTGTGCGTGTCGTTGAAGAGTTGTGATTCTTCAATTATACTCGCCACACTCTCTTCTATCTCATCCTACCTCTTAAACCAAAGAGTCAATCGATATCCTGGTGAAAATTGTCATTCCATTCTGTTTTTACCGAAAGTAAAGCGAAGAATAAACTTGCATGACAGTTCTATGTGTTTTTATCAGAATTCGTCTTGGCTTTTAGCTCTCTTTCTACCGTGGGAAACATCTTTCTTGATGTGGTTCGATGCATTGATTCACTGATCACGTGAGTCATTGACTAGGCATTGTTCTTATCGATCTTACAGGCTTTTCCGTTTTCGATTCACATGCGCTTCGTTCCGGATCATTTACCGCCAACGTTTGATTCCCTCGAGCGTCTGGCCAACATGCTACTGGCCTCTTCGAGAACACTTGCTCTAACCGGAGCTGGACTGTCTACCGAGAGTGGTTTACCAGATTATCGATCTGCAGGTGTCGGCTTATATGCTCGAACTAATCGTAAACCGATCGAATATCAAACTTTTGTTACAAATGAATATGCTAGAAAAAACTATTGGGCGCGCAACTTTGTTGGCTGGTTCTACTTTTCTAATGTTAAACCCAATACTGGCCATTATATCTTGGCCAAGTGGGAACAGGAAAATCGGTAATAACTGGGTTGCCGGTTGCTATGGTGATAATCATTATTCTGCAGGCTGTCCAGTCTTATCACGCAAAACGTGGACCGTCTTCATCATGCTGCCGGGTCAACTCGGATCTTGGAATTGCATGGAACCACGCATCGCGTTGTCTGTTTACAGTGTGGTAACGAAAGCGCCAGAAGTGATCTACAATACCGATTCGTTGAGCTGAATCCGTCTTGGTCACATTACGCATTTAGCACCTCGAAGCAACACCAAATTACCCCGGATGGAGACATTGAACTTCCTGCAGATTTGGTTCAAAACTTCCAGGTATGTGTTTCCGATTTAAATGTCATAACATCGATTCTCTATCATTCAGTGGTTTGTGTTTGTTTGGGGGAACCTGTGATGAGCTTGTTCTGGTTCGCTCACTTTAGAAACGCCTTTACAGTCAAGAAAATTTAATGTTCCTTGCTTTAAAGTCATACACTTGCCCATATTTTTTATATCAAGTTTGTATGGCAGTTGAGCACTTACTTTGGGTTACCGGTGCACGGATGTGCAATCGTGCAGTATTTATGCGCTGTGCGGCTAGCATCGTGCTAAATTGATTGGCCAACGGTAACGAGCTGCATGCTGAAACTCGCTTGATTCTCACTACCCTTTCGATTCCCTCTTATATCTGTCTAGGCCTGGGCAACCTGACTGTATCTTACCCCACGTGCAGTCTCTGACTGTGCGGCACTTTGTCTGGATCAGGCTTGTGCTTTCATACCATACCATACCGGTGTAATACTGCCCGTGATGATGATAATGATAATGAGTGTTCACTGCAGATTGCGCAGAAACCGAATATATCAACTGAGGGGATACTGCGAATCGTGGTAGAAATGATTATCGCCGGCTTATCGAAACCTACAACCACACCAAGGCGTTACGGTTGTTGATCTTTCTCAATCCGAAATTGAGCATAGAAGAGCATCTTGGTGCGAAATCGATTGACAAAGACAGACATGTTCAGGACAGTGTTACGGTTGCTTGATATGAGATAGACGTGCGTGTTTTCTTCTTTGTCTTGTTCATAATAATCGTGTTTGACCAATCGACATTCTCTTGTGTTCTGAAATTCGTGGATGAGTGCCATTGCGTTGGAATCGATACATAATCTTCAAGTGGCTGTGAAAGGCGGGGGTGACGTGTTTATTTTTGGATCGATAAGCCGGAGACTTTATGATAAGTCACCAGTGTTCGCCAACTGCTACTCGTTGACCTGAAATGACCTGACGTAAGCGTTTCCGGCTTAGCCCAACCTGTGGTCATTTTTCGCCTGATTTAATAGAGCTATGTAGTACGATATGTGGCTAGCAATCCACACCAGGCATTCGTAACAGTGTTCCCATGCTCGGTCGAGCTAAACCGTTTGTCGGATGCCTCTGAACTTGTTTGACCTTGTGTTATCTTTGCAAGTGTTCAGTTGATAGAGATTTGTTCCTACGAGGTTGGGTCAATGTCAACGGCTTCCAAATCTCTCGCAGGTGTTACCTGTCTGACGATTGACTTCTAGACTTCAGCAATGATATTTAATTTTTAACACATAAAATTAATGAAAACTGACGTATAGATATTTTGAGCGGAGATTTTACGGCGAATTCACGGATGTGCAATCATGCAGTACTTCTGTGCTGTGTGGCTAACACCGTGCTAAATTGATTGGCCACCGGTAGAGAGTTGCACGGTAGTGAAACACGCTGGAGTCTCACTACAATTTCTATTCTAACTTATTTCTTGTATCTGTCTAGGCCTCGGCAACCTGACAGTATCTTAGCCCACGTGCAGTCTCTGACTGTACGGCACTTTGCCTGGATTAGGCTTTCGCTTTCATACATATATACATTAAAGGAAAAAATGAATTCCTGAATTTCAGTGCATAGGATACAAATGGACTTCTTACAATAAGTGTGCACCATCGTATGAAATTATTTTTTACCAACCTGTCGCATTCACAGAAGTGTCGATTGACGATCATATCTCGCATCGAATGCGCAGAAATACAGCTCATATTTGCGCTAACCTTAATACATTGTTTGATTAGCCGAAAATCCTTCTCCAGAAAAACTTGAAAGATTATGGGGATGTGGAGGAGTTAAAGAACAAGAAAAATGGATCCGAAGAGTTGTGTCTATGTGAGACAGCCAACACTAAAGTCATCAGCGTATACAAAACGGAAAGTGGAGCACTGTTGCGTATCATTCATACGGGAACTACTATATCGTGACCTCTTACTTTAATCGCTCTTGTATCTTACCTCATCTTTTATACTCCTCCAATATTTTCTACACCTTTCGAAAGTCTGCGATAATAAGGCGCTGTATCAAAATTATTTCACCAGCAAATTCAGTCTACTCCGAACGCACCTTAGAAATTATAACGAAACGACTCTTTTCTCCTCAGCGAGAATTCCCGCCCAGTACACAACGAACGAGCTACAGTTCGGTCTTTATCTACTACTCGATCAAAACATATCATATCACCTTCTCGAACGTCACTATATCAGCGATCGTTCATCCCAAGCTATGTTTGTCAAAGGATGTGATCATTGAACAATTGATATTTTGTGACTTTCTCCTTTATTGTATTAAACGACAGTGTTGAGATGAAATTTCGAATAAAGCTATCACATTCAATTCATGAAAGGCGTTCGCTTGATTTACAATCATGCGATAAACAGCAAAAGCCATTTTCAGTTACATATTTTTTGTGAGCATGGATTTAATCACGACAGTATCTGTCTCCATAGTCTCCGGCTATAATATCTGTCTAGGCCAGGGCAACGTGACAGTAAAATCGCCCACGTGAAATCTCGACAGTGCGGCACTTTGCCTGGATCAGGCTTGTGCTTTCATACCATACCTCCGGCTATATGCCCCACCGTGATTCAATCACGATAGCTTATAATGAATTTACCCGGTGCACCCATGAACCATGAGTGTTATAAGTTCACATAGAATTGATCTACATTTCTTTTCTGCCGTTATTACGGCGTCAGGGTACTTAATAACGCCACCTAACTTCGGCTATCGACATATTTTCTGATTTGGGGACTAGAAATTTTATTTACGATAAACCAACAAATCTTTATAATATGGTATGCTATGAAAGCACAAGCCTGATCCAGGCAAAGTGCCGCATGTGGGCTAAGATACTGTCAGGTTGCCCAGGCCTAGACAAAATCCTTATCAACTATCCCTTCCAAAAATCTAACTGAGTTTACGAGTGCGTACGTTTGATGTATGAAATCACAAAACTGGATCAATACGAAGTTCCGCACAGGCTAAATTACGGTCATATTGTCCGGGCCCAGAAGTTACAAGAAACGGGCTAAATTACAAATTACACTCGTTCATCCTTTGTCTGTCGACATTGTTTTTTCCTCATTTTTCAGGTTCCTGTTTGTCAGAGTTGCGATGGCGGAATGTTAAAACCAAATGTCGTATTTTTCGGTGAGAATCTTCCGCCTGAAAGAAAAACCGAGGCATCGAATCTGGTGAGTCAAGCCGATTTGCTGCTTTGTCTCGGTACTTCCGTACAGGTTAGTTTCAATCACACGCTAATCCTGGAGGATAGACGTTCTCCGCATTCAGGCTGCTGTTACAGGCCAAACACAATCACACTCCCATTGTAATTGTGAACATTGGCGCAACAAGAGCGGACTCACTGGCACAGCTGATCATTAATTCAAGGATTTCGGTGACCTTGGAACAAGTGGATCGATTGATATATGGGTGAAGTACGATCGACGTGCACTTCGCACTTTACTGCGTTTGTCACGTAACCAAGTATTCGATGTACCTAGCTCCGAGCACGTACTTAACCTGGAATAGGTTGTACTCATTCAAAAGAAACGTGGTGTAAACAAACTTCTTTTCTGTCAATAGATTTCTTCACTTGTTTTCATTTTGTTCTGACTTAAACTGGATACACATTTCTATCCTTCTGACGATTAAACTATGATTGTTGGAAAACATGTTATGAGATGATGCGATACAGTGGACGAATTTATTCACTCCCTTATCTAGATTTCACATATCAAATCGATTATTGATGGAAGGTGTGGGACATCTCATGTTTCACGCTTGTGTGCACAAATGCTTATCCCTCACGCTGTGGATGCATAATCAAAGCGCAGATACGAACCAGTGAAGCGTAAACTCTTGTTCGATTGCGATCGTTGAAAATCAGACTGCATAGGAAGCAAGATTTTGCAGTCCAGTGTTGATAGCCTTGTGAACAAGCCCACTATGTGGATCAGTCATTCAAAGTTTGGCTGTGGCAGTCCTGCTTGATAATTGCTTGAAAGTATAACTTTGAACGTTACCGCTTGCTCATTGTTTTAAGGCTCACTCAAACTAATTTTACTGTCTCTAGAAACCAGTTGTGGTATGTAAGCGCTTATGGGATGAGCACTCTTGAAACTGGTCATCCAAAAATTGGCTGAGCCAAACATTCAAGTATAACATTTTTCACTACTTTTCTTCTTCTTCTTGATAGATGACAGAGGGTCAAGCCCTTTTAAGCCGCATCTCTTTCTATCAGCAACATAGTCCAGGAGAACCTCAGTTGAAGAAATCCTGTCAAGTGTTTTACAGCTTCCCAGTGATTACAAGTAGTACACTATCCACTAGTTGCTTGAACTGGTTTTCAGATCTTGCTGTAATAACTTCTTTCGGAAACGCATTCCACAAGTTAACAATCCCTGTTGAGAGCGTGAATCCTTGTGTTAGGCGTGATGTGCTTCGCTGTCGACGCTTTAGAGCAGGGCCACGAGTTCTTGAGCCAGCAAACGCGAGGGAAAAACTCGCAGCTCGTCACCATAAGCCCCCAGTAATATGGGACGAGTTAGCAGTATGTTGTAGCGCACCCGCCGAATACTGAGCGAGATGAAGCTGAGGCACTGAACTCTCTCCACATTAGGAATTGATTTCAATCCTTGTACCCTTTTAGTCGCCCGCCGTTGCACTTTACCTAGCTGGTCACGTTCTCTCTAAGTTTGTGGAAATGTTGTTGGTAAACCATACTCCAAAACTGCTCTCACGTTTGTGGAATAAATAATGCGGAACATTTGTGGTGTAATCGCCGAGAACGACCAACTAATAGCCCACCATGCGCGGTTTGCAGCAGCAGATTTTCCGTTCGTATCCTCCTTGGATTTAAGCGACCGTGTCACAATGTTACCCAAGTCACGTTCAATATCAACCCATTTCAGTTGATGATCCCTAAGGAAGTACGCACGTTCATGCGTGCTTTGCCCCAAAAGCATTACTGCGCATTTCTGTCGGTTTACACGAAGCTGCCATTTTACCGTTCAATCAAGCAATTTGTCAAATTAGTTCTGAAACTGATCTTACTGTCTTCATCTGACCACGGTAAACAGCCAGGAACCGAGTGTGATGTGTAAGTGCATTGGGTTATCACTCGTAAAACTGGTCAATCCATTCGCTTTGATAACGGCGAACATCCAGGGGTGAATGAAACAAAATGTGATCCCCTTAAAAATGGGTCAATTCCATTGCGTTGATCAGTTGCCCTGAATCATATTCTGGTCTTTACCGAAAATTGATTGTTTCAGCCTAATCAAACATTGCATTGTAGTATAAAAATGAACAACAAACGGAAAGCGAGTGTACACCGAATTTTCCGTTTTGACGGTTGCTCATACCCAAAGCATACGCTTGGTTGCTCCAAAGATTTATTACTGCGTCGTGCCATTGAGATATGTGGATTTACTGTTTTTATCCTGGTTCAATACATTGAAACAAAATGGGGTATGTATCCACAGAAAGAATGCCAGTCTCGCTTGGCTGTCAGACAGTTGCCGTTAATCATTTTACCCCTGGCTAAGGCGACGAATCTGCATTCGCAACTGTGCGCGCTGAAAGCTAGGTTGCGTGATATCACGCACGAAAACCGAGCAGGAATGACCACTGCCCTTTCGTGGCATGTTTATTCCTATTCGCTCGGTAGTGAGAATAAGACGTCGGGTAAGTTTCCCCAGATCCCGCTAGTATGAGCAGGTTTCATTCCGTGCCCAGGTTTCTTCGTGATCTGAGATTTCTCTGCTTTACCTCTTAATTGATGACCCTATGAATAACATGGTATGGTATGAAAGCACAAGCCTGATCTAGGCAAAGTGCCACACAGTCAAAGACTGCACGTGGGCTAAGTTACTGTCAGGTTGCCCAGGCCTAGACAGATATGAGGAAGAAAAAAGAACAGGATATAGTAGTGAGACTCCAGCCTGTTTCAACATGCAACTCACTACCTCTGGCCCATCAGTTTAGCACGGTGTTAGCCGCACAGCACGATTGCACATCCGTGCATAACATACGAAAATATCTGGTTATATTCGATTGTAGGATATGCTTGAGCAATTATCGAGATCAAAATACGATCTAAGAGTGTAGGTTAGTCCACGTGATCTACGTCTAATGCCGTCTTTCACGGCACTTATGTATACTACTTGGCTAGAAAGCCATTACTCTCACGGAATTTCACAAATTCAACGTCTAAATTCAATCCCACGCGTTTCACCATATCCACACGAACATGATTGAACAGATTGTGTACGGGACTTATCCATCAATGGTTTCAAAGTTAATGCTTTGTCTACCATTTTTCCACTGCCCATACCAGCTGGGTGAAAACAACACGAAACCGCCGGATAGAAAGGTGCGTAAATACGGATATTTTTTTCATAGCCGACTATTTTTCGGACAACTTTGGAACCTCCGTGGCATATAAAAGATCTCACGGTTGTTTTTCATCTACAAAACAGCAATCCACTAGACATCGCAACCCGACGTCTGCTACAAACAAATCACTTGAGGTGGATGCATTTGTTGAAAAGTCGCCCTTGTTGGTTGCAACGTACTTGAAGTGATCAATTTCTTCCACAGCTGTCCTGTTACACTCTTGCCCATTGTTTGGTTGTTCGGCTTGAGTAAGTATGAATGTAGATCGTCGGCGACCTTAATATGGAAACTGCAAGCCCCTAAGTAATGTGTTGCTCACAGCTCACATGTGTTGCTCAAGCCCCTATGTTGACGAAGAAGTAAAACGAATATCCTCACTTAAAATTTCACCTGTGCACAAATATTGAATTGAATGGTATATATTTGTATTCCGAAAGATCTCTATGGTGAGTTGCAATTAGGAAGTCGGTACAAAGATGTTTGCAAAAGAGATATGAAAGCTCTTTGCATTGACCTGGACAGTTGGGAAGAACTTGCTCTTGACCGCTCACATTGGAGGCATTGTGTAAAGCGTCGTCTGCAAGCTGGGGAGGAGCAGATACAGCTCTTGGCTGCTGAACGCAGATTACGCCGCCGGTGTGCAACTGACGCCCTACAACAGAGTTCTGACTATCGTTGCAAGCGCTGCGGGAGAGAATGTTCCTCCGGAATCGGACTGTTTAGTCACTCAAAAGCTGCAAAACATGAAATGCATGCGATTGTGATGTACATCCATGGTCGACATCGAACGACGGAGGCCAACAACAACAATATATTTGTGAAATTGGCAAAAGGACAGTATGCATATAATCTCACTAAAATAAGTTCGCCTTCGACGATCAACAGGATTACTGTGTGATAGATTCTGTAGCTATCTCTCTCAGTCTAACTCGACATCGATTTAGGTATTATTCAGCTGAGGTTGCACGGTAGTTTTATTCACCACGATAACAGCTTATAGTACTCTTGTCGATATGTGTAGCCAATTAACAAGCATACAAGTTCATCTTGTTCGATTGAAGTGCGTGTTGAAAACGGTTCAATTTGACCTCCGTTTGCGTGCGCTACCATTATCGATAAAGGCAGCATTGGGCCGGTAACAAGTCCCTTGGATATGGTCAGAAGAGACCCAACAAGCTTTCGAGAAGATAAATTCGATGCTGACCACAGACCTTTTACTGATACATTACGACCCAAAGCTGCTAATCGTTCTAGCCTCGGACGCTTCCAGCTACGGAATCGGTGCAGTTATCTCGCACGTTTTCAAGGATGTAACCGAAAAAGCCATTGCTCACGCAGTACGATCACTCAACATAGCTGAACTGAATTACAGCCAAATCGAGAAAGAGGCGCTTGCCATCATCTTCGCGGTCAAGAAATTTCATAAGATGCTATAAAACGTTGTTTGCTATTTTTGCATCAAAAAAGGGCATTCCTGTCTACACAGCAAACAGGTTACAACGATGGTCAACCATCCTGCTGGGTTATAACTTCGACATAAGGTACATCTCCGCCGGGAAAATCGGACAAGCGGATGCACTCTCAAGACTGATAACAGAAAACATTGTGACTCAAACAACTCTGGATGCTGACATCAGCTGTTTGCTTTCGCTAAGGGCGTCAGGTGCAAAATGGAATTCTCCAAGTATGCAGAAAACTCCATTGGAAATCCTACTGGGTGAATTCAACCTCAAAAACCCAGAACAAAGAAAGCCAGCGGAAGATAAGCCCACTCGGATTAATTCACCGGAATGAGGACAAAGAAGGTGGACCAATCGAAGACGTGTTCCAGTAACCCGCATGCAAGTGGATCCAAAACGGAAGTCTCACCACAATCAAACTTAAACGGGGGCTGTTAGGAGGGCACCCACCTAACGAGTTCGAAATGGAGGAAAAATTGTTGGGTGAGTCATGCTGTACCTCGGCAACAAACCCCATGTTCATTAAAATTCAAATTGTCTGACTCGGCCACGACAACGAACTTCCGTCGTTCCCACTATGCACCTTCCCACGATTATGATGTACCCGCACACGTTCGCTCTGTGGTTAACATATTAATACAGAACACGTCCACGGTCCAAACGCACACATTGGGCGCTTGGACCTTGGACTCCCGATCAACGTCCCATTCCGGTCTCGTTCTGTTTTCCTGGCTGTTGGGTTAAGGACAACGCATAGATTGATAGAACGCAACGTCAATCTCTGCTAACAACATCGACGACTCATCCATCATAACAGTTAAACTGCCAAATTTTATGACATAAATTACCTAAATAAACGGGAGATGGCAGCCCTTGCTTGTCAAACGGAATATGTACAAGAAATAGCAAACAGCTTGGGATCTGTTGCCAAACTACAACACCTATTCAATCAATCATTGCGAACAAGTACGATAAATATCTCGAGTGAGAAGTTTTCCTAGCCACTCAACTTGGCAGTGAACAAACATCCCATGAAATTGCCTATTAGCCGATCCCAGTGAGGCCTCCATCCGCTTAGGCTAAGTCATAGTTTGGGCACCTTCTGAGTTAGGCGGCTGTAAACGAAAGAAAGGACGGTTTTGCATCCACGATGCATTCCCCACACTTGTGTTCCCCCATCTACGTCGGTGCCAACGAGTCCATCACGGATAGTTGCGCATCCAAGCGTCAGCTAAGCCCCAAGATTATCAGAACTAAAGACGCTTTGTTTCTGTTCTCTGTGAGTCCAATTGTTCTCACAAACGTACAACAAAACTACTTGCATTATTCAAGGCTCACTGATCCTGATCTTACTGTCTCCACCTGATAACGGCAAACAGCCAGAAACCGGTAGTGATGTGTAAGGGATGGGGATGTGAGCACCACAATACATACTTGCATTATTGTTTTGTAGATTCTATCCAGCGTCTCACTGGTGCCGTTGGCTACAAAATCGTTAATATTATTAACCGAAACGCGTAAGACAGTTTGTAATCGCAATTTCCTCGGTGTGAAAACTTAATGTTTCTTCTTGCAATAGGACTTTTCACTAGGAAGGAAACTAAGTAATAGAAAGTAAAACACTACATAGTCGCCTACCGATGCTTATGTATCCTTATAGGAATGGAATATGGAAAGCTCGTCAAATCAAAAAGCTTCTCATGTCCGATTCGAATGTGTGTACGGTTATAACATGAACGAAAAACAACGAAAATTTTAAGAATGAGACACCGTTTTGTCACGTCACTGACCGTAAGAAAGTTGAGTGATATAGAGTTTTACCACGTAACGCATCAATACCAAGGAAATGTTGTGACGGAAATACGTTCGGGTAGTTATGAAAGGTTCCTTAGGTAATACGATGTTAATATAGTGCACGGATGTGCAATCGTGCAGCATTTCTGTGCTGTGCGGCTAACATCGTGCTAAATTGATTGGCCAACGGTAGTGAGCTGCATGCTGAAACACGCTGGAGTCTCACTCCCTTTTCTATTCCCCCCTCATATCTGTCTAGGCCTGGGCAACCTGACAGTATCTCAGCCCACGTGCAGTCTCTGACTGTGCAGCACTTTGCCTGGATCAGGCTTGTGCATACATACATAATATAATACGTTGCTATTGTGTTGAAGTAAGATGATCATCAAGGATTTGTGGTTAAAAAAGTTAATGCGTTACAACACCATAGGATTATTGTATGAATGGAAATTTGGAAAAAACGTATAACTGGCTTGATAGAGAGTAAACATGTGATTTTTACTTACCAGGCCGCTGAATCTAGTGCTGAGCTTATCTCAAGTTTCTTTAGCACCTAATATGATGAGTTTGCATGATTCAACCACTGGACTAGATGCTAAACGGTTGCACTAATTTATTAACTAACTATTTTATACCTGGATATGGTGAGTGGGGCTGGAGTTGAAAACATTTCCAGTGATGTGAAACCAATCGAAATTCGAGCCCGGTACATCTGACTGAAAGTTTACTTTTGTGCATGAATCTGCGATCCTCTGGATGAGGCGGAGTGCCCGTGGTAGATGGATGGAGGAAGCCATGTTATGATGAGTGGCAGACTTCTCCTCGTGATTACAGCATGAAAATCGTTCTGACTATCGATCATTTCCAAATCAGCGAAATCGATTCTGCCTCTCGTTAACAGAAGGGGAATTAGTCCATCAAGTCTCGGTGACTTATATCTAGTGGTCGACCCAACATAAGTCCTGATTTCTACTCAATTTGACTCCGCAGAATCAAGTGGTTAGGTTTCATTACATGAAATAGGAGGTAATGAGTTGACTGCCGCAGACCCAAGGAGGCTCTAGTTAAAACTTAAGTTACAATCAGTAAAGGTCATTGTCTCGTTGATTCCGATTATATTAGAATCTGCTGGACTATTCGAGTGGAAGGGTCTGTCGACCTCCAACACTTAAGCTTTTTCATCCACATTGCTTCTTTGTCAGATCGAGTGCTACGCTTGGGGTTACTTCTGGGGACTCTAACACTGCTACGGGAGACCAAATGCGTCTTAATTCATCACGCGAAATCTTAGTGAACAATATAAGATAACCCGTTTCCCATTGAAGCACAAATAAATACAATGGTTGAAAAGCGAAGTACCTATAGTTCCAAATGTTCAGACAACACACGATAAGCGACCCGAATGTACACGGGGTCATGCTGGTGAGATCTAGTTCTTTCTAAAAGCAGCTCAACGCCGTTACCAACCTGACGACGTCTCGTGGAATGACCAGAATCGGGCAATAAGCAGTAGCTGTGCGTGTTCAAACGCCATCCGTGTGAGGCGCTAGGAGTTGTTCTCAAGAGTATACACAGACGAGAGTTTCGGTGGGGGGGATAAAAGAGAAAAGCGAGGAAAGAACATAGATAAAAATATAAAACTGTCCACATCCGCGTCTCCCGGAAGAGTTTGCCTCAGATGAGAGAGGGGGTGTGGGATTAACAGGTGCGTGGAAGAAGTATAGATTACGGAAAACTCTAGCTTCAAAATAGAACTGAATCGAAGTCGAATCTAACCGAGAAAGAAGTGAAGTTGAGTTGAGAATATTCTGAGAAATGTCACCGGAACGTGAGGGACAATTTGCACCAGGTTCAAAATGTCTCGCAAGAGTTCTGGTGTGTCGCGTCTGGTCACCCGTCACACACAACCTGCAACGAGGGACGAATTTTGTAAAGGAAGCTCCAATCTTTGATTGTACTGAACCCATACGCGTAGAGCATGGTTAACCTGGATAAACAGAAACAGGATCGCGTCAGGCAGTTCGTCACAATCAATCAACGCAATTATGAAGTCAATGTGTAAAGTATCTAATATTCAGACATAATTGAAGAATGGAAGGAAGGAAGTTGATTAGCTGATTTGGTTATATCAATAGACAGCATGCCAACGGTAACGAGCTGCGTACAAGAACATGCTGCAAGTTCGCCTGTTGTCGAAACGTGTGCTTCATGATGATAAGATAAGGCTGATGTCGCAGCGGGTGTGCGGTGGCTAACGTAATGGACGCCAGTGCTGTGTGGCTGCAGCTAGCTCGACTCACTCTCAGTTCAACTTGGTCGCAATCGATTGCAAATCACATGACTCGAAACAACCAATCGAAATGATCCAACGATCGTTAGCACAAAATCGAGCTCCAGCCTGTTGGAATGAAAGTCGTAGTGTCATCGTGTCCGACTTGAATTGTTACGATCAAGCATTTTGAAAAGACCCTCCCTGTTGACGTAGTCGAATGCCTTCGTTAAATCAATAAAAACTGTGTATAATGGCATACGTTGTCTCAGGGAGAAGATCATGTCAACGGTTGATCTTCCCTTGCGGAAGCCACATTGAGATTTGGAGTAAATTATATCAGTTAAAACTTGTAGCCGGATCTGCGAGACTTTAGCAAACAATTTGCCTACAACATTCAGAAGAGAGATTCCTGTGTAATTGTTACAGTCGCCTCGATCACCCTTATTCTTAAATAGCGTGATGATCTTTGTGTCTCGCGTCTCTTGTGGGACACACTCCTCCTGCCAGTACTGAAGAAGCAAATGGTGAAGAACTCAGTTGGAATTCCGTCGTCACCATATGACACACTCGACGTTTATCATACTTGAAGTTGTTCCTTTCAGTGTTGTCACGTATTAGACATATACACCCAATGGACCGCAAAAAGAGCAATCAATCAATCAATAATAAAAAGTAGCCAGCACCATGTAATGGGGTGCTAGACAGGAGATTTCGTCTAATGATTACCGTCGGCTGGCTTGCCGAAATACCTCCACGTGGTGCCAGCTGGTGGGCTCGGTTCTCCGAGCTCAGCGAAAGGTTCGGCGGTGGTATGAGGGTGTGGGGGGTTTCGGCCTGGCAAGCGTTCCCCATAAAAAGCCACAAAAATCCACATGATGACATCACGTGACGCGGCGGAGTGACCTCGCCCTCCAAAAGTCACTGCCCCTGTCCTATCCAAGGACATTGTAGGGTGCACAGGCAAAAACTGAAGTCACCAACTATCAACGGGGTTATAGGGCTCCGAACTGGAAATTCACAGAAAGGGGGATGAATCGATTCTTCGGCACCGGCCACGATAGGGGCGAACCTCTCTCGCTCACTGCCTGGTGGGTAAAGGCTCGGGTGGGACCCCCTAAGACGAAATCTCCCTACTTCGGTGTAGGCAACTGGGTTGATATGCCTTACGTCAACGATTGCGGATGACAACGCTTTGTACCCCCCTTCTCGCTTGTACATCTCATTGGTTAGTTGAACGGCACTATATCGTATCAGATTGTGCAAATATAATATAATAATGATTACCGTGTTCGAAACAAGCTGTTGGACTTCAAAAATGATCTTAAAAATGCACCTTGACTCTAACATGGAACGTGCAAGTTACAACGTGTTTAATCATTCGCGTTCTGTATCAAAAATCTTTTACAGGAAAGTCAAACTAAGCGATAGTAATAAATGAGGCTCGGTAATCCATTTTGACGAACGTGTGATGGTTTGATTAACATGTCTTTTGTTTCTTTGACGACATCCACAGGCCACTTGAATGTGAGTGCGGTTAGTTCGCTCGGACGATAAAGCCGCATTCTCATAAAACAAGCAAAGTATGCGCTTGTAAGCCACTGTTGGATAAGTCTGGAACGATCAACCTGTTTGATCACGTACCCGCACACATGTAGATGAAGTTATACCCGTGGGCTTGAACAAAAAATCCTCATTTTCATGCATTTGCTTAGCACACAATGGGTTTAACCCCGCCTCCATGAGTGCGGGCACGTGATTTGACAGGTCGGTTGCAGAAGCATGCTCCAACAATTAGTACAAGCTTCACCTGGGTAACATATTTCCGCTGTCTCAAGGCATTCGGGTCCTGATAGTAATGCCCCTACGTGATAAGTGCAAACAGCATAAAACCGGTCGTGCAAGCATGCATACATACAACCACATATACATACATACATACATAATGTGGATCGATAATATTAGGCCAAGCCCCTCGAGTGCTCTGGTAAGTGACAATGGGGTGTGAAAAAACCACTACTGCACTGAATAACCAGTGACCTTCCTCTGCAATCAATGATGACTGAGATGGGATGAACGGATTGTCTCTCTTTAAGGCAACCAGTGACGTTATCGTCCATCTCAGTCAGGAATACTGATGAATTCATTGTGCGACCTGGTGCAATCCTGATCCACAGAACTGATTGCACAAGCCATGACGCCATGGTGGTTCATGGGGTGTACATCATCATCAGCGGAGATAGCATTACAACGGTAGCGAGTTCCGGGTGCTTGACTGCCATACACTCATATCAAATTGAAAAAAATCGGAATATACCGAAGAGTAAGAAGAAACAAACTGGGATGAGGTGTAGACACGAGTAGAGTGGTATCAACATGACAGCTTCTTGAAGCGCTTTCTCGTATCTGTCTAGGCCTGGCCAACCTGGCATATCTTAGCCCATGTGCAGTCTCTGACTGTACGGCGCTTTGTCTGGATCAGGCTTGTGCTTTCATACATACATACATACATCTCACTGCCATGCATCAACAGAACCTTTCCTCGTCGTACCACTTGGCGTTTTTTGAAATATGTGATTTAACCTCAGACTTCACCATACCGAAGTGCCGACAGTAGGCTGGAAAAAAAACTGCGAAAGCCTCGCAGCTTGGTGCTATTGAGGGCGAAGATAAGCACCGGCCTTTAGGGGACCAGCGTGGATAATTCCACGGGTTCCATCAACATTGAAGATCAAGTGAAACACGCTCATGGGATAATGAACAAGCGACTGGAAGCTCACTTTGTACACGCCTCGACCAGCTTCTCCAATACTTCTTTCGTGATCTCGTGGCAATGGCTGATGCGTAGACAGCGCAAACATTTCGCAGGAGCCCGTGTGAGATGGAACAGTCTGGTGGGATCGACGGTGAAATGAAAAATGAATTAGATGCGGCATGAACCGGAACTGGACAAATTAAACACGTGATTGCTCAGAGCATGGGGCATGTTAGAAAAAAGTTTTCGAAGATGAAATTATCCATTCTCTAGTTTATTGTGTATATGAGAACGATTGAACATGACAGCAGTGACGAGCATGGGTGATAAGACTGGTAGATGATAACACAGTCATTAACCGCGTTTGGCTCTGTCGAGGGTGTGTAGTACGTGGAACTACTGACAGATCTCAGTAAGTCAAAGGTCGCAACAGCGGTGTGCGATTAACAGAACGCGGTCAGCCGTGAATCGAATTACCAGTCTCATGCTGTGTGTATTTAATTTCAAGCAACAGTGTTACTTTCAGTCTAGTTTCAGCTCAACGCACAATCTCTATCATCGGCAGTAGTTACTGGGCTCTATCGATTATGCCCTCATATAGCACGAGAATGAAAAAGAGTTCTGAGAAGAGTACACGTGTAAGTTATTTGGTGAACGTTGAGTAAAGTAAAATTCTAATCGATTTTCTTCCTCAATAAGCACCAATGACTCACAGAGGATGGTGGGAAAATTGGGGTTGAGTAGGGCTCAGGTGCGCGCAACACTTCGCCTGAAATAGGCGCCACGTGGTTATTTCGAGTGAGATACTGCCGGTTAAAGTAGTTGGAAGCCTGCATGTGTGATTGGAAATCGATCGTATGGGAAGTGTATAATTGTGCCACTAGAACACAACGGGTTCGTTCAGACAACCCCGGAAGAAGTATCGCAAGATGAACGACAAAATCTCAAATGTGATTTTTAGCATAGGCGAGGGTGAGAAGAGTACAGGAAAAATCTACACTCACATTGGTGAAGAAACGCAGTCATATGCATGGTGTGAAAGCACAAGCCTAATCCAGGCAAAGTGCCGCACAGTCAGGGACTGCACGTGGGCTAAGATACTGTCAGGTTGCACAATAGAATGCATGAGGTTATACCGTACAAAATATGACCATTCACTGTACATTCCTCCAAAACCCGTGTCAAGATTATGTTGCTCCAATGTAAAGTTCGACACTGTTGAAACGAATATTCAAACCACAGGAAGCGTGCAGGTGGAACTACAAAGTTTATCAGGCAATCCACAAAAGGAAACCAAGACTTTAAATCTTGGACCTTTTGGAGGATATCCTTCGTCAGAAAGAGTTTTGAGTCAACTGAAAATAGATATGTGGATGGTACAATGCAATGCATTGTGACAGCTCACATTGGTGTGTAGGTTACGCATGGATGAGATAAAGCCACACCAACGCAGTTAAACAAATCTCGAATGGTACTGCAAATATCGCCAGAGTCATAACGTGAAAATTCGCCGATGAACAAAAGCCATCGATTGCGTTTTAACCACGTGACCCTGGTTGATGTGTTTTGAACAAGCGTGATAACAGCTGTCAATGAAATAACTTTTCATGTTTTGGTTGATTTCGTGGATTTATCTTCGCCAACTAGCGTATCATTTTACAGATACAACATGCATTTCTTACTCAATGTCAATGCAAATGCAAGAAGGCACCAGCTTAGCTAGAAAATGCATGCACTTACCCTGTGTGTGTGACTGAGGTACAACTGACATCTAGTTCTTCCAATTGAGGGCACCCGGTAGCCAGAGCTTCCATGGTGAGGTCGCCGACCGCGACCAAGCCACACAAGTCAAGCACCCGCAAGCGCGGGAGACGTCGTAGCATCTGCGCGATGCCAGATTCGTGTTTGACCGACAGCATGTTGGCTAACACGACTTCTTCCAGGTGCGGACATTTTTCTGCCAAGTGTGGGAGATTCGCATTGTTTGAGAACGTCTGTGTCCCTCGTAAATCCAACGAAGATAGTAGAGGAAGCTGTGTTGATGGGAAATGAATGAACGAAATAGCCGGTGGTAAATCGAAAACAGTAAGACGATCACCCTGGCACAATAATCGCGAATATAAGCGAATAAAAATCTCCCGTTGGTTGCGAT
>JACCGJ010015350.1:0-15235 GCA_013407085.1 Atriophallophorus winterbourni | reverse complement strand
AACGATGGTCTCGGCACGCATTTCTAAAGCGACAGTAGCATTCCGCAACCTAGGTCACCTCTGGCGTCAGAAAGGACTGTCTCTGCTACTCAAGGGTAGAGTCTATAAAGTGACAGTGCGGGCTGTGTTACTGTATGGGTGCGAAACCTGGACCTTACGTAAAGAACACATTCAGCGTCTCCAAGTATTTGACAACCGGTGTCTCCGCAGCTTTCTAGGAGTTAGCTGTTACAATCGTATGCGCACCGATGCTCTCCGAAATAAGTTGTTTGGTAGTAATGTCGATATAGAGAAGCAGATCAACCTGCATAGGTTACGCTGGTTGGGTCACGTTTTACGGATGCCGGACCACCGACTTCCGAAACAGATTTCTTTTTGCGACGCCACATCTTGATTGGCGTAAATCTCGATGTGGCCAAACCGTCACATGACATAGGCAGTTAAAAAACCTTACTCGTAACCTTTCCAAAGTCGGCGCAGCGCGTCTTCCAGACTGGGGGTCTCGCGATCAGATATCACAATGGCTAGTTACGCTTCAGGATATGTCCCGAAACCGTGTTCAATGGCGGTCTTGCACTAAGCATATTCTTGGAGTGTTTGCTTAACCTTGTATGTTGTCAAGCGGAGTGACGAGAAAAGCTTGTTATGATGCATGACAGTGAAAGCCGCAAGGAAACTGCCATGCTGATGTCGCTCTACTCGTTCACGAAACTTGTTTGAATGAATGTTTCATTCGAGGTGTAGGCACCTCTTCCCAGTTTGCTTGTGCTTACTCTTCTATATAATCCGTAGCTATTTAAGTCCCACCCTTCCCTATCTTTTAGGATTTTACTTTTCATGGTTGTGTGGCAGTTAAGCATTCGGTACGTGCTACCGGTGTGATGTTGTCTGTGATGATGATGATGGTCCTGATTTGGACTCCTTGACACCGATGAAAATGTTGCTTAGCGCTAACATTTACTTAAGTGCCCCGTAATCACACCCTAAAAATGTGAATGAATATTCAGACACAGAATCACAATGTGATTCTTGGTTAAGCATTCAAGGCGCTTATGGATGACCAAAGTAATGTATTGCTCACATCCCCATCCCTTACACACCACTACCGGTTCCTGGCTGTTTGCCGTCATCAGGTGGAAGCAGTAAGATTAGGTTCAGTGGGCCAGTGTGTAAGTGCGTGGGATGTGAGCAACACATCACTTTGGTCATCCATAAGCGCCTTGAGTGCTTGACCACGAATCACTATGTGATTCTGTGTTTGAACATCGTGGTTCGTTGTGTGAACCTTATGCAACACTGGCATTCAAGTATACACGTGTTTACCATTTATCCACTGTTTCAAGGCTCACTGAACCTAATCTTACTGTCTCCACCTGATGACGGCAATCAGCCAGAAACCGGTAGTGGAGTGAAATTTCGGGGGATATGAGCAACATATCCCTTTGGTCATCCATAAGCGCCTTGAGTGCTTGATCACGAATCACTATGTGATTCTGTATTTGAACATCTTGGTTCGTTGTACGAACCCTATGCAACAGTGGCATTCAAGTATACACTTGATTATTCGCTTAAATTTCGAACAAAGTAAACAAAAGTCATTTTCTTTTTCCTCTTCCACTATAGTCAACGCATTGCGGCATAACCGATCAAGTATATGCGATCGATATTTAGACATCCGATCGATATCAATTCACTCAACCCTATTTTGATTGGTCAAATTTTACGTGGTCCATCGACTACACGCTTGCTTTGATTGGATACAATCATTCGGATTTATCCGTGCCGATTGTCTCTTTTTTCAACCTGCCCCGGTTTAAATAAGCAAAATTGATTAAATGATTGAAAACCATTAATCAATAAAATTGTCCCGACCTCAGGGAACAAATGAACCCATGAGCGAACATTCTACACAAAGAGTTCAAATTGAACAGGAGAGATACTGCTGCAGTTAGTTGTTTAACAAGGAGTACATCAGCATTATCTTGAAAGTATCGTGGATGAAAGAAGTAACGAATGCTGAAGTACTCATTTAAGCTGGTATACAGAACATGCTCACCCTACTACGACAGCGCCGTCTACGATGACTGGGTCATGTGTACAGAAAGGAAAATGGTCAGCAATCGATTGGAATATGTTTGGGACGAATCGTGTATTCATAATGCAAAGAAATTTCAGTGCAGTCGGTTAGAGTAGTTTTGCGTAACGATTCACTTCTAACATAGAAGCTTCGTCAGACCAAGGGTGGTAGTCATGACAGGGAACATGATTACATTGCATTCTACCCACCAGTCAGTTTCGACCATACCACTGAGCAGCAGACTTTACACACATCACGTCACGTAAACATGACCAGGACCGCGATTCTGGTGTGCAGTCCTCTGAAGTCTGTCCACTGTATGAGCGGATTAGTCAGCTACTTTTTCAGTATGTCCTTTGAATCACGCCAGCTGAAAATTTAATTTAGAGCTCATCCCTACCTGATGAGTGCAAACAGCACGAAAACGGTCATGGGGTGTGTGTATGATGGAGATGCATGCAAAGGAACTTTTACATTCATGGTCATGGGTTTTAAACCCAGCCTGCATGATGGGGGCTCATGCGGTTGAACAGGTTGGTCGTACCAACCTTACCCAACAGTGGCATACAAGCGCTACTTGTTTAATTTAGAACCATTTTGCACTCACCACATCACATCCACGCCTCCTTCGGATTGTCGGACGACTTACAGTTCTTAGGCCATCAGTTAACGAGTGGCAGCTGGCGAAAATCTGACCTCTTATCAAAACATTTGGAGTCATCTACCTAACGAAAATGACGTCATCTTCCGCGTTTCCCGGTCACTTGAAGAGTGCATTTTGATTCATCCCCGAGGTTACGTGTCTAACGCTACTCGTGTTCTCCCACGCATGTATTACGCACAAGTCCTACCTTATATAAGCAAAGCGAGTAACCAAATCACTGAATTATATCTGTCCCGATTGTTACCTCAATCTCATTTTCCAATCGATTTAGTGTCAGCCAACACGCTTCAAGTCCTCACCACACAGGGCTCGTTCAACCGACATTGACTAATGGCATATATTCGTCATCGGCGGGCGTAACAGTCTGCTCTTGCTTTTGAGAATGTTGTTGCTCGAACCATTCTAACGCAAAGCTCCTGGAACCCGAGTTATTATGAGTTCGCGATGGTCGTCACCGGCCATTTCGGAACTTGTTACTCTTGTATTGTCTCGGAGGATTGTTTTCTGCACTTCAGTCGAAACCTCGTGATTAGCGCTCATCACTAATGCACTTTGCACACTGACATTGAGTAACCCCTCATGCAACGCTTACATTAGATTCTGTAGATGCTATTCATGGCGTTTATAAAGGTGCCTCATTCTTAAGATGCACAACGGATAGTTTTCCCTTTCTTATACTTATATGTATATTCTGTGTCCACGTTGGTACAGTGAATATAACGATCGACTTTTAATGCGAAGATCTCCAGTTTGATTCCCGCCCGGTTGCTTAGCCCACACCCCAAACATAATTTTGTGTATAATGGGTAGCAAAAAAATCAATAACTACATTCGTAAATACTAGAACTTCCAGCTTTACCAAATTACGAAATATCAACTAGATAAATGTTTTCTCCACTGATCAATGACTACATCAATTCGAAAAAGATATTTTCAGGCGAGAGGGGCAAAAGATGGCTGATATCGTGGTGCTCAAGTTACCAATCAAGCACCCAAACAATCATATTGAAAAGCATTCATGCGTCAATAAAAAACCGAATACGAGGCAATGTGATCTTGTGATTAACCAATCACGCATCTACCAACCAAGAGCTTCGCGAACGATGCTCAACTGACGCGAGCGTTTCTTTTGAGGTTTGTGCTGAGGTTCTTATCAAGTTCTAGGTTACCATACCAGCTCGTTGAATTCCAATATGTGAGTACATGTCCGACCAGATTCATCTCATCGTTTTGAAGCGACTTGAGTATTGCAATCTTAACGTAAAATGACGAAGCCATCTCGAATATGCACACCGCATATAATGCAGTGTTACGTATATCACCCAACTTTTACTGAGGGGAAGGAAAAACAAGCCGGTCCACAACAACTACCAAAAGTTTCCGCATAAAACACGACAGATCATTCGCCGTCATTTAACCCTTTGTCTACGGGAATTGGTTTACGTATTTTATGATATTTTTGTGTTATTCTGCTCAATTATGGCATAAAAAACACGTGATTAATTTTTATGGATCAGATGCCAGACGCTGACAAGTGCACTCTGATGGTGACTGAAGGTACCGACGGGAGCTACTGAGCAATAGACTGCTTGTTTGAGGTGGTAACTAGAGTTACCGTCAGTAGACAAAGGGATGCCAATGCTTCCTCACAAATATTCATCTGACTGTAAAAGCGCATATTCATAAAATGTGTCAGCTTCTGAATGCACTTTTAAAGTTTATCATGCTATAGCTTTGATCTCGAGAAAAAGAAAAGAAAAAGAAGAAGAAAAGAAGAAGAAGAACAAAATGATGATGAAAAAGTAAAACTACGAAGAAGAAGAAGGAGAAAATGGCCTTGTTCGTGTATTCTCAATTTTCAGCAATCAGTACAGGTGTATATATAGTCGAAAAAATCATTAAGCTGAATTTTATGATGACTTTAAACATTATAGACTGGGAAAAGAAGTCGAATCTTATATCGCCTAAATGCTGTTAAGCGAAAAAACTGTGGTTCAGGCGGAAATGTCATTTTGCTAATGACTTAAGATTCCAGATTTGTGGTTGGAAAAGCAATTAGCTTTACAATAAACACAGAGTCGAAGTATAGGTACAAATGTATTCAGATGCCCCAATTGGCAGGTAGAGAATTCCAAACAAAACACACACGCCGAATAAAATATACCTGCGGTAGTTCCGTGTGGAGTGTGGTATTTCCAGAATGCAGCCGTGACCTCGGGTACTGCTCGCAGTTCGAATTTGGGAGAATTTATCCAGGGGGTGTGGAAATAGTAGTAAGGTCTTTGTGTGCAAAGATAAGGTTGCCTCGTCTTTGTGAAAGCGTCCTCAGGTCCATTCGTGTGAGTCGCTCGACTTATTTTCAAATCCCTGAACAAGTTTAGAAGCTCTATGATATAGGCGGTTCAGAAGTAACATATCTTTCTGAAGCCACGGTGTCCAGGCTTGGGCAGCATAGTCTAGAACCGGGTTTATCTAAGTTTTCGTCATGAGAGGAAACAACCCGGGAAAAACGCCAAATTATCCACCGTAACATGCCTAGCATACTAGTGGTGCGTTTATAAATCGCTTCGCATTGTAGACCATTTTTAGAACTAACGCGAATCCTGACACCTATATCTTTTCTTTGACTCTGTACTCCAGGATTTGGTCTCCGAGCTGGTATGGGTAGGTAATGCAAGGCGATCTGCATGATATTAGACTTTTGCATATTCATAGGAAGTATTTTCGATGACCAGTCGTACAATGCATTTATCCATCTGCGGTAACTCAATGTGATAAAAGGACTCAATAAGCTATAAAGTGGCACGAGAAGTAACAGACGCCTACGCACTGGTTCCATTCATGTGAATCAGGTAGGCAAGGTGTTGTATGCGTAAAAAGGGATGACTCAAGTCCTCTGAGCTAAATATTGGCTTCGGCTACATTGGGCGGTTTCGTTAATTCATCCGAAGATAGTGACTTCAGCTAGAGTAATATGTAATGCACGCTTCAGAATGCCTAAAATTAGTTCACTCAGTATATCAAGTAAATATTTTAGAGGCTCTCTGATGTAAAAAGCCGAATAATAGACTGCTGCGCAGTGAGTCGAGTTTCGTTTTTAAGCTTAGCTCGGACAACACAAAATTAGTTTTCTTAAGTAAGTAAGGAGTAGACAAGTCAAGAAAAGATTTGAGATGGAGAAAACAGAGGACTGCAGACCGTATTCAGATTGGTTGTATCAAGTTTACCTAACGGGGTGTAAAAGTTCAAGCATTAATGATAAACCAAATTTTGGCCAACTTAGATCGGACAAAATGGAATTGGACAGTCTTGAGTAAACTGACACATTAAAGAACCCACGTCGGCCCAGTGGCCTAATGGATAAGGCGTCTGACTTCGGATCAGAAGATTGCAGGTTCGAGTCCTGCCTGGGTCGTTAATTTTCAAATTTTTTAATAATTTTTTTGCTAAATATCACGTACGGTAAGATTTAGATCGACTAGTTAACCTTTATTCGGCTTGAACAATATTGAATTACTGATTTGA
Organism: Atriophallophorus winterbourni; assembly: GCA_013407085.1. Taxonomy (NCBI): domain Eukaryota; kingdom Metazoa; phylum Platyhelminthes; class Trematoda; order Plagiorchiida; family Microphallidae; genus Atriophallophorus; species Atriophallophorus winterbourni. Next base: position 8,969 of record JACCGJ010015350.1, on the reverse strand, counting down.
ACTGATTTCCTATGGCCTAAACAATACAAAAATTAAGTGCGATCAGTATTGTAGGTTTTAGTTTGAACGGAGTTTCAATAATTCAGCATAAGAATTTTAATCTGGATTTACAAACATGATCAACTCATCGTTATCGGCAATTCAATTTAGATTTTTTCAAATTATCGTTTAAGGATCTGATTAAAACAAGACTATTAATCAAATTAATGAGCCTACTAATGAGTAGTAAACAATTAATAAATGTCATGGGTACGCTCTTTCTAAGAAAGTTAGCAGTGTTTACGTATGCGGTGATATTTATATAAATATATATATCATGCAATAGGCCAATCATACTGCTCATGTTCTGGGAATCAGGTAAGCAAATTTCAGGAACGCTTCATCGTCGTCTTCAGATCTTTACTCTGTTCAACGCACATTGTTCTGACGAAGTGCAATGTACGATCAAAATAAGAGATGTTGCTGTTCTAGATGTGCATAAGGCACGAGATGTATTTTGCATATTGAGTTTCAGAACAAAATGGACGTGCTTGTGAAGGGAAATGTCATAGCGAAGCTCGTTCTCAACTATCCATGTTATCCAGCGGTATTCGAGATTTCGTCAACAGAAGACATAACTCAGTCATTAAATTTGAAGATACAATTTCAGGATTGACTAAGCGTTGGTACTGCTTGGTTTTATATTTTATGTATTTCAGAAGAATACCTTTAAATACATTTAAAGCATCCGCGTCGCTATGTTAGTTTTTACACGGAAACACGTTAAAATCATTTGGTAAAAACTACAGAGTTTACTGAACAACGAAAAAATCTGTTGAGAAATCAATGTCGGCACAATCGATTAATAGGCCTCGTAGAGGTACATCAATACCGTTCGTCTTCTATACTTCAGGATGTAAGAACATGACAATGACATTTCCTAATATTGAAACATTACTTGAAATATTCAAATCGCTTCAAACTGACCGAGCAAACATGGACGACAATAAGTTCCTTCACAGGGCCAGGATAAGTTCATCAACTGTGGAGTCATCAGCCGGAATCTGTGCGAACGGTCGATGAGGTATTGAATCCTTTAAGAATTGTGCTTGAAGGCGCTTAACAGAATGATTCCCGTTAGTAAGGTTACCAAACGTATTGCACACCTACCTCCGTGAACGATGTGAACTGGCATCCTTAGCTTCGGGAAGATAATGCGTATGTCGATACAATTCATCATAGAGCGACAACATATGTGGATGGTCTTCGCAATGTTCCGTACACAGAAAGATTGCAACGTTCATCAAAATGAGGATACGGCCCGATATGATTCGTACCTATAAAACTTTGTCCACCGAAGTACACCTAGTTAGATACTTGGTTTAAGTGTGTGGTGAGCAATTGACACGTGGACATACCCCATGCTTCTATATCCCAAGTTCATGCATTGATTGTCGACTCCCTTTTTTCGTGAAATTGCCTACCTAAACTTGCGGTGGACTCTCCTTGCCTGGCGATATTCAAAGCGAAATTGGACACTCTACTCATTATATATAATTATTTGTTACATTTTCATCCATATCGTAACTTTGTGGTGTTGTTACGTGTTTGCGTTATCAACCATAAATATCCTTGAATGAGTTAACTATATTCGTTGAATAAGCACCCCAGAATAAGCTCCGCCGTTCAAAATTTTCAGCTGCACAGGTTGACGACGAACATCTTGTCTACTCTCTCACCATCTCCTAGCAACGTAACGGCGCTGAGTTTGATTGATAGGTTAAGAAAGTCTAGTCGAAATGCCGTGAATGACATGAAGAAACACGATTTCTACTTACCCTAAAAAATAACTTCCCATTATTCTGACACGAACATTGGAATAAGGAGGATAAGGACTTCCAAAGGGATGGTAATAATAATAAGATATGTTATAATAACAATAATAAAAATGTTGATGTAGTTATCTCGATAAACATCGTGGATGTACACCACAAGCACATGTTGATGTCATTCTCCATGACATCTCATGACAAGATAATCCGATTCAAAGGAAAAAATCTCTCCTGCAGCATCCACTGTGAACACAGTACCAGGTCGTTAGGCGGCTTTTGAAACTCTCGGCCTGGTCTACATTTACATCAGTTGAAAGCAGTACCTGCTATTCCACAGCATCAAGATAACGCCTCGTTTGGTGCTTCCATAGGGAGCAGTCAAAAGCATGCGTATTCCAACTCACAGTCTCTATGGGTCTTGCTTTCATATATATTTTGAGAACCTCCTTGACTATTAGCGTGGAGGTTCCAGACGTTGAAAGCGTTGGTTTAGGTCCTAATTTCAATAGAGTGGAACGTCTAACAACAATAATATTAGTGCTCAAGAAAGTTAAGATGATGTTGTCGCTGACGATAGGGAAGATGATGATGTTCAAGGATTCAAGGATTTATGGCAAAACCAGTGAACGCTTAACAACACCACAGGAAGGTTGGTCTCCTTCGGTGAATCGATGAATTTTCATGTTCTACAGCTTTTTGAATGACTGAGCAGTCCGATTCGGAGGGGATAATCTCGCCCGCAGCGCTTGCAACTATAGTCAGAACTCGGTTGTAGGGCGTCAGTTACACGCCGGCGGCGTGATCTGCATTCAGCCGCCAAGAGCTGTATCTGCTCCTCCCCAGCTTACAGACAACGCAGTCAATGTGCAGCCAAAAGCAGTACCTAGACTTCATGAAGTTGAAGATACTGCTTCACATTGTGCCCGAATATGCTGAGGGTGTGAAACCTATGAGATTTCACCACTTATGCGTATTCCCATACTCATTTTAGCCAACATATTCCATGACCAGTTTCGTGCAGTTTACGTTAGCTCACTTTGGTGGCTCTGTAGAAAGCGTCGACTCCTAGTTTTAGGAGAGCAGATACTGCTTTCCGCTAAAAAGATCCGTAAATAAAGTTTGTTTTGTTGTTCGCAGCAGAACAAAAAATGATCGTGTTGAAGCGAGTAGCATGGATGCAGCATAAAGCTAACAATACTTCTACTTCTTGGCAACATTTTCGTACGATACGCAAGAAAGTGACTGCACTGATTCGTGAGGATAAAAAAGCGCACCAATTAATGCTGTTGTCAAAAATGGAACGTAATCCTAAGTTATTATACAAAATCATGAACTCAAAAACAAAAGTCAGATCAGCTAATTTTGTCGTCCAGAATGGTGATACCGTGTTGAAAACCGCAAATGCTCTCGCGAATTATTACTCTAAAGGTTTAGTGGAACGTTGTGAGTATTCAGGCAACTCCAGAATCAAAACATTGGGCGAAATGTTGATAAATCCAGAGATTGTCGCAAGTCAATTGGTCAAGCTAAATGTAAGAAAATTCCCAGGTGCGGATGGCATCACACCGGATGTGCTCATGTTCTGCCATCGTCAGCTTTGTGAACTGCTTTTCAGTCTGTTTAACTATTCGATGCTTAAGGGAGTGGCACCGAAAGATTGGAAATCCAGCGTCATTACACCTATCTTCAAAGGAGGCTGCCGATCTGACGCTGCAAATTATCGTCCCGTCACACTATTACCTGTTATTGGTAAGGTCATGGAACGTATAGTCTCGAAAAAGAATAGTTGCACACTTTGAATTGCGTAATTTGTTTTTGCCAGCGCAGCATGGATTTCGATCTCATCGAACGTTAGATGACTGGAGGAAGGAGTTAGATATAAGCTCTTGTATTCACGCCTGTTACTTGGATATTTCTAAGACTTTTGACAGAGTCCATCACCATTTGCTTCTTCAAAAACGGACACGTCTAGGAATATGTGAACCACTCCTCTCATGGTTGTGCGACTACCTGTCAGATCGCCACCCCGAGATAAAGTAAAAAAGTGCTATCTCAAATGTTCAAAACCACCAGCTGAGTCCCAAAAGGATCCGTGCTAGGCCCGGTTCCTCTTTCTAATATACATAAGCGATTTACCCCCTCTCATATCATCAAAAATGGTCCTGTTCGCGGATGATATGAAAATTTTGACGCAAATCAGTTCTGAAGATGACTGTGAGAAACGGTAATGGGGTTTGGACAACGTGCCAGATTGGGCGGCTATGAATGATATAACACTCAACTTACGGAAAAGCTAGATTCAGTACTTTAGCAGAATGTTATTCAGACATTTCCATTGGGAAATAAAAACTCAACATGGCGCTCGTTGGAAACAGATCTTAGATTATTTATTAGTGGAACACGATTTACTGCCATATTACATAGCTACAAGCCAGCAGATTGTTAGGAATCTTTCGAATAATCTTTGGAAGATTCTCGCTGGTAACGGTACCAAGGATAATGAACGTCTACCTTCGCCCTACGACGGAGTATGCGGTCGAGGTCTGGGGTGCTTGGCTGAGAAAAGAAATTGCTCGCTTTGCTAAAATATATCACAGAGCAACAAAGTTAGTGACGGGTCTTCGCAATTTTCCGTACACCGGAAGATTGCGACGTCTGGGTCTATGTGACTTTACCCAAAGGTGGATGTTGTTGTTGGCCTCCTTCGGTCGATGTCGACCATGGATGTACATCACAATCGCATGAATGTTCAGGTTCTGCAGCTTTTGGAAGGACTAAACAGTCCGATTCGGAGGATCAATCTCTCGCGCAGCGCTGGCAACAATAGTCAATATTATTCTGACCTATTAAATAGTGTCTACAAAAGGACATCCACTCACGCACTTGTTTAAGGTGTGACGAGCAATGGACAGGTGTAAATTCCTTATCCTTTTACGCCCCAAGTTCCCATAGTGATTGTCGGCGTCAATTTTTGTCTAACGTGCTACAATTTCTGAATTCTTTACCTCAACAAGCGGTTGACTCTCCTTGCTTGGCGATATTTAAGGTGAAATCGGACTAACATTTTCAAAACAATATCATTCGAGAACCATGCGTTTGATACACTCTATTTGTCATCTACTATTATTTTTAACATATTCACTCATACAGTAATCCTGTGGTGTTGTAATGTATTAACTTTTTGACCATAAGTTCTGGATTCCTCGCTGAACGTAGATAATCCCGTCAGCGTGGAATTGCTTCCGATTGGCCGATTACTGGGGATAGCTGTGCGCGCCGTGGGCGAGACTGTTCCTCCCGAATCGCCTGGTGTAGTCACTTGTTGCGTGGATCTACAACGATCGAAGGAGGCCAACAACAATATTAGGCCCCTAGGGTCAGTATGCATAATATTCCAAACAGTTACCTGTGCTGCATTGCACCGATTGTGGGACTTAGCTTAGTCCCCACATGGAAGCTAAATATCAATTTGCAAATGAGGATTTATCCTCGAGTTCGCAGAGAATGTTCATTATAAAAGCGAACGACCGGTCTCGAGCTGACTGCACCTAACAATTGATAACAGCCTTGTGAGTGAATCCCAAGTAAATCCCATTTTAAAAATCCACTCATAACTATTTTGACGACAAACACTGCATAATCGGTTTGAAATATCTGTCAAAATTATTCACAAAATATCATTAAACAATTTTTTTGCAAATTTGCTTTTTCAACTATAAATAATTCTTCGAAATTTTTCGATCTTCACAAATTGGCAAAATCCTTCAAAATCCCCTGTGTGTACAATCGAACTAATCCCCAAAAATAGCACGTCTTTCCCAGCCACTCTTTTTGCAATTTATCTGCTTTTTGGGAAATAATTTTTCACGATTATGTATGTTCTTTCTGAACAAAAAAGTATACAATAGTGTGATTTCGCGGGGATTTTAATGGATAACATATGTTTTGTTGGACGGGGTTCAACACAACTGGAATACGCGAACGGAATTTGAAAACTAATTGCAGCGGGTTTTTTTAAATTTTTAAAGGTCAAAATAAAAACGATCAATTTCTCATTGGCTAATTATCGTTAGTTATTTATGATCACAACTTAAAGGCAACGAGGCAACGAGGCAATTTAATTTTTGTTTCGATTAGCGAACTGCGTTTCGCAATGTTTCCTATAATTTTGTCGTCAATGCGAGGATCTAAAAATGTATATTTCTGTGAAGTTCTAGAAGACTATATTTATACCAAGTGAATTCAACTCATTGCTTTATAAATATTGTTATTAAGGTAAGGCAATATTCCAATTTTTAACCTCTCACCTCTATTTACGCAAGGGTGAGCTCAAAATAGTTCTATGTTATGTTACCCAATTTATACTGTAGTATCTAAAGAATTTTTTGTAGTATTTTCAACGGACTAATCATCATCATCATCATCATGAAGCACAAGCCTGGAGCCAGACTAAGTGCTAAGCAATATGAAGCAGGAAAAGCAGATAAGCAAGCGCGTGAAGAAAGGGAAAGCAGGCAAGCGGAATATGCAAAAGCGAATGCGCTAAAAGCAGCTTGTTTTGTAGTTTCACTGTATGCGATTTTGCCACTATTACTACCAAATGGTTTATTTTATGTTAGTGAAAAATGGAGTATTCACGCAGAAAACGAACGGAAGCGGAATGCTTTTTATTTAAGGAGAATTCGCCGTATCCTGAAAATATCATGGATGGAAAAATTAACGAATGCTGAATTGTTTACTAAAGATGCATGTTCATCATACTAGGACAGCACCGCTTACGTGGCTATTCAGGTGTACAAAATGAACGGCAAAGAGCCAGAAACCCATGGTGGTGTGTAAGGGATGGGGATGTGAGCACCACAATACATTGAAAAATGTTTACATTCTAAATGGTATATCATATGGTGAGATGAAATTAGGAAGTCAACCACTGGGCAGACCGCACTTGCGGTACAAACACGTTTGCAAAAGAGATATGAAAGCTGAGATGCGTTGCTCACATCCCCCGCACTTACACACCAGTACCGGTTTCTGGCTGTTTGCCGTCATCAAGTGGAGACAGTAACATTAGTTTCAGTGAGCCTTGAAACAGTGAATCAATGGTAAACAAGGTTATATTTGAATGCCACTTCGGTCATCCATAAGCGCCTCGAGTGCTTGACTACGAATCACTATGTGATTCTGTGTTTGAACATCGTGCAGCATATATAAAAGCTCCGTACATTGATCCTACGAAACGGGAAGAAGATTCTTTTGAGCACCCACTACGAAGGCACCATGTGAGGCGTCATTTCCAAGCGGACACAGCTCTTGGTTGATGGAGGTATATCAGCGTGCAATTGATACCGAGTACTGCCTATGGCTATGAGCGAAGCGAGAGAGAGATTGTTACTGCCACATCGGACTGCTTAGTCATTTGACACGACGTGGAGCGTGAAGCAATGACACGCTTGTGATGAACATCCGTTGGGAAGATCGACGGCCAGGGTTCAGGAACAACTCTTTCAAGACTCAGTGAATCTAATTATACTGTCTCTATATAATGGCCACAAACAGTCATTATTCGGTTGTGGTGGTTGAGTGAGAAGGATATGAGTACAACAAGGCATTGGTAGATTCTAAGCATGTTTAGCGCTTAGAGCGAAGTGAATATTCGTTTTCATATTTGAACCACATTCAACGACGTTTTCAAAGTAAAACATTATTTAAAACAGGCCCACTCAGCATGATCTAACTGGCTCCACCTGATGACGGTAAACAGCGGAAAACCGGTAGTGGTGTGTATGGGATGGGGATGTGAGCACCAAAAAATATCGGTGGTGTATAAGCGCCTTGAGTGCTTGTCCAATGATCACTTTGTGATTCTGTATTTGAAAATCGGGGTTCTTTGTAAGAACACTATTTAACAGTGGCATATATGTATAACTTTGTTGACCACTATACCACTGTTTCAAGGCTCACCCAACCTAATCTTACGGTCTCCACCTGATGACGGCAAACAGCCAGAAACCGGTGGTGGAGTGTAAGGGATGGGGATAAGAGCACCAAAATATATCGGTCGTTTATATGTGCCTTGAATGCTTGACAAATGAATCACTTGGTGATTCTGTATTTGTTTACCACTATATCACTGTCTCAAGGCTCACTCAACCTGATGTTACCGTCTCCACCTGATGACGGTAAAAATACAGAAATCGGTTGTATTATATTAGTGGAGGAGACGTGACCGCCACAATATAAAAATTATTTTTATTCGCTAGTTCTAGATTTAGTAAAATGGCATTCGGACATGAAAGATCAGGTTGGCTTCAAATACTTCTCTCAACTGAGAAACATTTGTTACTTCCAAAATAATCTCTTTGCAAAATGTGACCAGAGGTTTTATCCAAAATTCCGTTGGTATTTATTTAAGATTTAAAAAAAAACATTGAGTAATCGTTCAATGTAAGGATTTAAAAAAATTCTGGAATGATCATTTCCATTTTTGCTTCCTCCTTCTAAATTCGCGCATCTTATGTGATTGTCCAATCTGCTCATTTATATGCAAGACGTTTTGCAAACAAGCAGTTATTTTCTGCAGTAGTAAAACGTATGTCCACCTTGAGCAAGAAGAGTACTCTTTTTAAAAAGAAGACAGCTTTATTCGTTAAAACGATTTTTCAGCTAATCAAATTAAGTTAAACACACAAATTTTCAATGGGAATAATGAATAGGGGAGAAACGTTAACGTGTGTTGGGAAAATGTGAGATTGCCAGTCACATCCAAATTCAAAACAGCTTCGGTTTCGTCTACAGCGACAGCAAGCGTTGTGATGGAAGCTGACGAAATCTTAGACTGCAGGATTTTTATAATCCTCATGTACAAGTTTTTTTCACATTTTTCTGACCGGCGCAGCAAATTTCTCGTTTTTCAAAATAAATAAAAACTCACCTAGCAAATGTCCATCGTTTACATAGAGACATGTTAAAACGTTTCAAAAACAGAAGCGTTCCATGTTGACGGGAAAAAAAAATAAAAATGCGTGGAAAAATTAATCTTGAGCCTAGGCCGCTTGAAAGGCCCCGCTCCAAAAGCTATAAAACGAACAAATTACAAAACTACACGATTAAGGTATGAATGAAAATGTGAAAAATAATATTAGATAATGAATAGAGTAC